>CM072256.1:2438307-2518307 GCA_036851935.1 Coregonus suidteri | reverse complement strand
CATTAAATGGAATAAAGGGAAATGAGCCAGTCCCCTGGAAAAAGTATGGTGGAAGCTTTACCGCTACACTGCTTATACCTACCCAGACCCTTCAGACATGCTAACATGCTAACACTGCTTATACCTACCCAGATCCTTCAGACATGCTAACATGCTAACACTGCTTATACCTACCCAGACCCTTCAGACATGCTAACATGCTAACACTGCTTATACCTACCCAGACCCTTCAGACATGCTAACATGCTAACACTGCCTTATACCTACCCAGACCCTTCAGACATGCTAACATGCTAACACTGCTTTATACCTACCCAGACCCTTCAGACCTGCTAACATGCTAACACTGCTTATACCTACCCAGATCCTTCAGACATGCTAACATGCTAACACTGCTTATACCTACCCAGACCCTTCAGACATGCTAACATGCTAACACCCTTATACCTACCCAGACCCTTCAGACATGCTAACATGCTAACACTGCTTATACCTACCCAGACCCTTCAGACATGCTAACATGCTAACACTGCTTATACCTACCCAGACCCTTCAGACATGCTAACATGCTAACACTGCTTTACCTACCCAGACCCTTCAGACATGCTAACATGCTAACACTGCTTATACCTACCCAGACCCTCAGACATGCTAACATGCTAACACTGCTTATACCTACCCAGACCCCCAGACATGCTAACACTGCTTATACCTACCCTACAACATACATGCTAACATGCTAACACTGCTTATATACCTACCCAGACCCTTCAGACATGCTAACATGCTCAACACTGCTTTATACCTACCCAGACCCTTCAGACATACTACATGCTTATACCTACCCAGACCCTTCAGACATGCTAAACATGCTACACTGCTTTACCTACCCAGACCCTTCAGAAATGCTAACATGCTAACCAAGCTTTAGGACCAAGGGGGAGGGAAAGGGGTAATTGGAACTAGCTGCTCTATTCTGTTCTGAATACATACCAACAACAACACATACATACACATTCTCTATAGAGGTGAAAGTCAATAATAGTTCCCTTTGCACCCATCCTCTCAACACGAATGTTAAAGCCCCATTACCTACCATCCTCCCTCCTCTCAACACTAATGTTAAAGCCCCATTACCTACCATCCTCTCTCCTCTCAACACTAATGTTAAAGCCCATTTATCCTACCATC
Organism: Coregonus suidteri; assembly: GCA_036851935.1. NCBI lineage: Eukaryota > Metazoa > Chordata > Actinopteri > Salmoniformes > Salmonidae > Coregonus > Coregonus suidteri. The sequence continues at coordinate 2,517,116 of CM072256.1, read as the reverse complement.
CTCTCACCACTAATGTTAAAGCCCCATTACCTACCATCCTCTCAACACTAATGTTAAAGCCCCATTACCTACCTCTCTCTCAACACTAATGTTAAAGCCCCATTACCTACCATCCTCTCCTCTCCTCTCAACACTAATGTTAAAGCCCCATTACCTACCATCCTCTCTCCTCTCAACCCTAATGTTAAAGCCCCATTACCTACCATCCTCTCAACACTAATGTTAAAGCCCCATTACCTACCATCCTCTCTCAACACTAATGTTAAAGCCCCATTACCTACCATCCTCTCAACCCTAATGTTAAAGCCCCATTACCTACCATCCTCTCAACACTAATGTTAAAGCCCCATTACCTACCATCCTCTCTCCTCTCAACACTAATGTTAAAGCCCCATTACCTACCATCCTCTCTCCTCTCAACACTAATGTTAAAGCCCCATTACCTACCATCCTCTCAACACTAATGTTAAAACCCCATTACCTACCATCCTCTCAACACTAATGTTTAAAGCCCCATTACCTACCATCCTCTCAACACTAATGTTAAAGCCCCATTACCTACCATCCTCTCTCCTCTCAACACTAATGTTAAAGCCCCATTTACCTACCATCCTCTCTCTCTCAACCCTACATGTTAAAGCCCCATTACCTACCCTCCTCTCAACACTAATGTTAAAGCCCCATTACCTACCATCCTCTCTCCTCTCAACACTAATGTTAAAGCCCATTACCTACCATCCTCCCTCCTCTCAACACTAATGTTAAAGCCCCATTACCTACCATCCTCTCAACACTAATGTTTAAAGCCCCATTACCTACCATCCTCCATCCTCTCAACACTAATGTTAAAGCCCCATTACCTACCATCCTCTCAACACTAATGTTAAAGCCCCCATTACCTACCATCCTCTCTCCTCTCAACACTAATGTTAAAGCCCCATTACCTACCATCCTCTCTCCTCTCAACACTAATGTTAAAGCCCCCATTACCTACCATCCTCCTCCTCTCAACACTAATGTTAAAACCCCATACCTACCATCCTCCCTCCTCTCAACACTAATGTTAAAAAGCCCCATTACCTACCATCCTCTCAACACTAATGTTAAAGCCCCATTACCTACCATCCTCTCAACACTAATGTTAAAGCCCCATTACCTACCATCCTCTCTCCTCTCAACACTAATGTTAAAGCCCCATTACCTACCATCCTCTCAACACTAATGTTAAAGCCCCATTACCTACCATCCTCTCAACACTAATGTTAAAGCCCCATTACCTACCATCCCTCTCCTCTCAACACTAATGTTAAAGCCCCATTACCTACCATCCTCTCAACACTAATGTTAAAGCCCCATTACCTACCACTCTCCTCTCAACACTAATGTTAAAGCCCCATTACCTACCATCCTCTCAACACTTAATGTTAAACTAATCCTCTTAAAAGCCCCATTACCTACCATCCTCTCTCCTCTCAACACTAATGTTAAAGCCCCATTACCTACCATCCTCTCTCCTCTCAACACTAATGTTTAAAGCCCCATTACCTACCATCCTCCCTCCTCTCAACACTAATGTTAAAGCCCCATTACCTACCATCCCTACCACTAATGTTAAAGCCCCATTACCTACCATCCTCTCACACTAATGTTAAAGCCCCATTACCTACCATCCTCCCTCCTCAACACTAATGTTAAAACCCCATTACCTACCATCCTCTCAACACTAATGTTAAAGCCCCATTACCTACCATCCTCCTCCTCTCAACACTAATGTTAAAGCCCCATTACCTACCATCCTCTCAACACTAATGTTAAAGCCCCATTACCTACCATCCTCTCAACACTAATGTTAAAGCCCCATTACCTACCATCCACTCAACACTAATGTTAAAGCCCCATTACCTACCATCCTCCTCAAACACTAATGTTAAAGCCCCATTACCTACCATCCTCTCAACACTAATGTTAAAGCCCCATTCCTACCATCCTCTCAACACTAATGTTAAAGCCCCATTACCTACCATCCTCAATCAACACTAATGTTAAAGCCCCATTACCTACCATCCTCTCAAACACTAATGTTAAAGCCCCATTACCTACCATCCTCCTCCTCTCAACCCTAATGTTAAAGCCCCATTACCTACTCTCAACACTAATGTTAAAGCCCCATTACCTCTCCATCCTCTCAACACTAATGTTAAAGCCCCATTACCTACCATCCTCTCTCCTCTCAACACTAATGTTAAAGCCCCATTACCTACCATCCTCTCAACACTAAATGTTAAAGTCCCATTACCTACCATCCTCCCTCCTCTCAACACTAATGTTAAAGCCCCATTACCTACCATCCTCCTCCTCAAACACTAAACAGCCCCATTACCTACCACCCTCTCCTCCACACGAAATGTTAAAGCCCCATTACCTACCATCCTCTCAACACTAATGTTAAAAGCCCCATTACCTACCATCCTCTCAACACTAATGTTAAAGCCCCATTACCTACCATCCTCTTTCCTCTCAACACTAATGTTAAAGCCCATTACCTACCATCCTCCTCTCTCAACACTAATGTTAAAGCCCCATTACCTACCATCCTCTCAACACTAATGTTAAAGCCCCATTACCTACCATCCTCTCAACACTAATGTTAAAGCCCCATTACCTACCATCCTCTCAACACTAATGTTAAAGCCCCATTACCTACCATCCTCTCTCCTCTCACCCTAATGTTAAAGCCCCATTACTCTACCATCCTCTCAACACTAATGTTAAAGCCCCATTACCTACCATCCTCTCTCCTCTCAACACTAATGTTAAAGCCCCATTACCTACCATCCTCTCTCCTCTCAACACTAATGTTAAAGCCCCATTACCTACCATCCTCTCTCCTCTCACCACTAATTTAAAGCCCCATTACCTACCATCCTCTCTCCTCAACACTAATGTTAAAAGCCCCATTACCTACCATCCTCTCTCCTCTCAACACCAATGTTAAAGCCCCATTACCTACCATCCCTCAAACACTAATGTTAAAGCCCCATTACCTACCATCCTCTTTCCCTCTCAACACTAATGTTAAAGCCCCATTACCTACCATCCTCTCAACACTAATGTTAAAGCCCCATTACCTACCATTCCTCTCCTCTCAACACTAATGTTAAAGGCCCCATTACCTACCATCCTCTCTCAAACACACTAATGTTAAAGCCCCATTACCTACCATCCTCCCTCCTCTCAACACTAATGTTAAAGCCCCATTACCTACCATCCTCTCAACACTAATGTTAAAGCCCCATTACCTACCATCCTCTCAACACTAATGTTAAAGCCCCATTACTACCATCCTCTCAAACACTAATGTTAAAGCCCCATTACCTACCATCCTCTCAACCCTAATGTTTAAAGCCCCATTACCTACAATCCTCCCTCCTCTCAACACTAATGTTAAAGCCCCATTACCTACATCATCCTCTCAACACTAATGTTAAAGCCCCATTACCTACCATCCTCTCAAAAACTAATGTTAAAGCCCCCCATTACCTTCCTCTTCAACACTAATGTTAAAGCCCCTACCTACCATCCTCTCAACACTAATGTTAAAGCCCCATTACCTACCATCCTCTCAACTCTAAAGCCCCATTACCTACCATCCTCTAAAACACTAATGTTAAAGCCCCCTTACCTACCATCCTCTCAACACTAATGTTAAAGCCTCCATTACCCTACCATCCTCTCAACACTAATGTTAAAGCCCCATTACCTACCATCCTCTCAACCTAATGTTAAGCCCACATTACCTACCATCCTCTCTCCTCTCAACCCTAATGTTAAAGCCCCATACCTACCATCCTCTCAACACTAATGTTTAAAGCCCCATTACCTACCATCCTCTCAACACTAATGTTAAAGCCCCATTACCTACCATCCTCTCTCCTCTCACACTAATGTTAAAGCCCCATTACCTACCATCCTCTCAACCCTAATGTTAAAGCCCCATTACCTACCATCCTCTCTCCTCTCAACCCTAATGTTAAAGCCCCATTACCTACCATCCTCCCTCCTCTAACTAATGTTTAAAGCCCCATTACCTACCATCCCCTCCTCTCAACCACGAATGTTAAAGCCCCATTACCTACCATCCTCTCAACACTAATGTTAAAGCCCCATTACCTACCATCCTCTCAACACTAATGTTAAAGCCCCATTACCTACCATCCTCTCAACACTAATGTTAAAGCCCCATTACCTACCATCCTCTCTCCTCTCAACACTAATGTTAAAGCCCCATTACCTACCATCCCTCTCAACACTAATGTTAAAGCCCCATTACCTACCATCCTCTCAAACACTAATGTTAAAGCCCCATTACCTAAATCCTCTCAACCTAATGTTAAAGCCCCATTACCTACCATCCTCTCCAACAACCCTAATGTTTAAAGCCCCATTACCTACCATCCTCTCTAATGTTAAAGCCCTATTGTACCATCCTCTTTCCCTCAACACCTAATGTTAAAGCCCCCATTACCTACCATCCTCTCTCCTCTCAACACTAATGTTAAAGCCCCATTACCTACCATCCTCTCTCCTCTCAACACTAATGTTAAAGCCCCATTACCTACCATCCTCTCTCCTCTCAACCCTAATGTTAAAGCCCCATTACCTACCATCCTCTCTCCTCTCAACACTAATGTTAAAGCCCCATTACCTCCTCTCTCCTCTCAACACTAATGTTAAAGCCCCATTACCTACCATCCTCTCAACCCTAATGTTTAAAGCCCCATTACCTACCATCCTCCCTCCTCTCAACCCCTAATGTTAAAAGCCCCATTACCTACCATCCTCTCTCCTCTCAACCCTAATGTTAAAGCCCCATTACCTACCATCCTCTCTCCTCTCAACACTAATGTTAAAGCCCCATTACCTGGAAAGAGACTTCTCTAGAATTCCTGCCATTGCAGTCCTGCTCTGCTATTTCCAGTGGTATTCCCATATGGGTATTAGAAAGGAAACACATGGATTATCACTCAGTCACAGGAAAGGACAATATGGAATATAGCTCTTCCTTACCAAAAATACAATTTAACTACTAAGCCAAACGCAAACCCTTACCTTGACCTTAAAAGAGATTCTCTGGTACTTAAAAAAAAAAAAAAAAAAAAACTTTTTAGCCTGTAGTTCTGAAAGTAGAGCTAATGAGCGAAAAGTGGTCCACATAATTACGCACTACATCACACATGTTCTCTCTTCTCTCTCTCTCTCTCTCTCTCTCTCTCTCTCTCTCTCTCTCTCTCTCTCTCTCTCTCTCTCTCTCTCTCTCTCTCTCTCTCTCTCTCTCTCTCTCTCTCTCTCTCTCTCTCTCTCTCCTCTCTCTCTCTCTCTCTCTCTCTCTCTCTCTCTCTCTCTCTCTCTCTCTCTCTCTCTCTCTCTCTCTCTCTCTCTCTCTCTCTCTCTCTCTCTCTCTCTCTCTCTCTCTCTCTCTCTCTCTCTCTCTCTCTCTCTCTCTCTCTCTCTCTCTCTCTCTCTCTCTCTCTCTCTCTCTCTCTCTCTCTCTCCTCTCTCTCTCTCTCTCTCTCTCTCTCTCTCTCTCTCTCTCTCTCTCTCTCTCTCTCTCTCTCTCTCTCTCTCTCTCTCTCTCTCCTCTCTCTCTCTCTCTCTCTCTCTCTCTCTCTCTCTCTCTCTCTCTCTCTCTCTCTCTCTGCTGTGTGTGCATCTGGCTAGCTGTCACTCAAATGGGGAGGGGCTGAAGCTCACTGGCTAGAACTCAAATCGCTAGGGGGCTGGACCCAGGTGTGGGAACATGGCGCAGCACAGCTTCCAGAAAAACAGTCGCTTTCAAACTAGGGATTTGGTGGCTAATTGAGGTAAGACAGTAATTCAGCTCATATAATGAACAAAAATATAAAACGCAACATGCAACAATTTCAAAGATTTTACTGAGTTACAGTTCATAAGGAAAATCAGTCAATTGAAATAAATAAATTAGGCCCTAATCTATGGGTTTCACATGACTTGGTCACAGACACCTTAAAAAAAAAGGTAGGAGCGTGGACCAGAAAACCAGTCAGTATCTGGTGTGACCACCATTTGCCTCATGCAGCACGACACATCTCCTTCACATAGAGTTGATCAGGCTGTTGATTGTGGCCTGTGGAATGTTGTCCCACTCCTCTTCAATGGCTGTGCAAAGTTGCTGGATATGCTGTCATACACGTCGATCCAGAGCATCCCAAACATGCTCAATGGGTGACATGTCTGGTAAGTATGCAGGCCATGGAAGAAATGGGACATTTTCAGCTTCCAGGAATTGTGTACAGATCCTTGCGACATGGGGCCGTGCATTATCATGCTGAAACGTGAGGTGATGGCAGCAGATGAATGGCACGACAATGGGCCTCAGGATCTTATCACGGTATCTCTGTGCATTCAAATGGCCATCGATAAAATTGAATTGTGTTGGTCGTCTGTAGCGTATGCCTGTCCATACCATAACCCCACCGCCACCATGGGGCACTCTGTTCACAACGTTGACATCAACAAACCACTCGCCCACACATGTGAGGCCGGTTGGACGTACTGCCAAATTCTCTAAAACGACGTTCGAGGCGGCGTATGGTAGAGAAATGAACATAAAATTATCTGGCAACAGCTCTGGTGGACATTCCTGCAGTCAGCATGCCAATTACACGCTCCCTCAAAACTTGAGACATCTGTGGCATTTTATTGTGTGACAAAACTGCACATTTTAGAGTGGCCTTTTATTGTCCCCAGCACAAGGTGCACCTGTGTAATGATCATGCTGTTTAATCAGCTTCTTGATATGCCACACCTGTCAGGTGGATGGATTTCCCACTAACAGGGGCAGCCCCAGCAGGGCAGAAATCTGACGAACTGATTTGGAAAGGTGGCATCCTGTGACGGTGCCACGTTGAAAGTCGCTGAGCTCTTCAGTATGGGCCATTCTACTGCCAATGTTTTTGTCTATGGAGATTGCATGGCTGCGTGCTCGATTTTATACACCTGTCAGCAACGGGCGTGGCTGAAATAGCCGAATACACTAATTTTAAGGGGTGTCCACATACTTTTGTATATACAGTATAGCGTGGGTACGGCCAGTGTATGGCCTAAGTAGATGTTTGTATTTACCATGTAGCTCGTGTACAGGGGATGTCCAGGCTTGGGTCGGGGGGGTAGAGGGGGGCCTCTCTTTGGTGCCCTCTGATCCTGCGGCTGATGGATGATATAGTAGAGGGGGCGGGGACATCCTGGGGAGGGGATGGCTGATTGGATGATATAGTAGAGGGGGCGGAGACAGCCCGGGCAGGGGGCTGATTGGCTAATGTGATAGACGAGGCAGAGACAGCCTGGGGAGGTGGGGGTCGACCAGGAACAGTCTTTATGGGAGGGGGGCGGAGGGGGAGCATCTTAACCCCTCCCTGGGGTCTGAGACACAAAGAGAGAGAGAGAGAGAGAGAGAGAGAGAGACAGACAGAGACAGAGACAGAGACAGAGACAGAGAACAGAGAGAGAGAGAGAGAGAGAGAGAGAGAGAGAGGAGAGGGGAGAGGGAGGGAGAGAGAGAGAGAGAGAGGGGGAGAGGGAGGGAGAGAGAGAGAGAGAGAGAGAGAGAGAGAGAGAGAGAGAGAGGTTAAGAGTGTGTGTGGTCTGGAATATATAAAGAGATATGTTCATGACTATTATACTATTTTATATTTTATTAGTATTGTATATTTCTACTACTTTGAGAGCAGCTACATGATACCCAGGAGGACTATACATATATATACACTGCTCAAAAAAATAAAGGGAACACTTAAACAACACAATGTAACTCCAAGTCAATCACACTTCTGTGAAATCAAACTGTCCACATGATTCACATGCTGTTGTGCAAATGGAATAGACAACAGGTGGAAATTATAGGCAATTAGCAAGACACCCCCAATAAAGGACTGGTTCTGCAGGTGGTGACCACAGACCACTTCTCAGTTCCTATGCTTCCTGGCTGATGTTTTGGTCACTTTTGAATGCTGGCGGTGCTTTCACTCTAGTGGTAGCATGAGACGGAGTCTACAACCCACACAAGTGGCTCAGGTAGTGCAGCTCATCCAGGATGGCACATCAATGCGAGCTGTGGCAAGAAGGTTTGCTGTGTCTGTCAGCGTAGTGTCCAGAGCATGGAGGCGCTACCAGGAGACAGGCCAGTACATCAGGAGACGTGGAGGAGGCCGTAGGAGGGCAACAACCCAGCAGCAGGACTGCTACCTCCGCCTTTGTGCAAGGAGGAGCAGGAGGAGCACTGCCAGAGCCCTGCAAAATGACCTCCAGCAGGCCACAAATGTGCATGTGTCTGCTCAAACGGTCAGAAACAGACTCCATGAGGGTGGTATGAGGGCCCGACGTCCACAGGTGGGGGTTGTGCTTACAGCCCAACACCGTGCAGGACGTTTGGCATTTGCCAGAGAACACCAAGATTGGCAAATTCGCCACTGGCGCCCTGTGCTCTTCACAGATGAAAGCAGGTTCACACTGAGCACGTGTGACAGACGTGACAGAGTCTGGAGACGCCGTGGAGAACGTTCTGCTGCCTACAACATCCTCCAGCATGACCGGTTTGGCGGTGGGGTCAGTCATGTGTGTGGGGATGGCATTTCTTTGGGGGGGCCGCACAGCCCTCCATGTGCTCGCCAGAGGTAGCCTGACTACCATTAGGTACCGAGATGAGATCCTCAGACCTCTTGTGAGACCATATGCTGGTGCGGTTGGCCCTGGGTTCCTCCTAATGCAAGACAATGCTAGACCTCATGTGGCTGGAGTGTGTCAGCAGTTCCTGCAAGAGGAAGGCATTGATGCTATGGACTGGCCCCCGCCCGTTCCCCAGACCTGAATCCAATTGAGCACTTCTGGGACATCATGTCTCGCTCCATCCACCAACGCCACGTTGCACCACAGACTGTCCAGGAGTTGGCGGATGCTTTAGTCCAGGTCTGGGAGGAGATCCCTCAGGAGACCATCCGCCACCTCATCAGGAGCATGCCCAGGCGTAGGGAGGTCATACAGGCACGTGGAGGCCACACACACTACTGAGCCTCATTTTGACTTGTTTTAAGGACATTACATAAAAGTTGGATCAGCCTGTAGTGTGGTTTCCCACTTTAATTTTGAGGGTGACTCCAAATCCAGACCTCCATGGGTTGATAAATTTGATTTCCATTGATAATGTTTGTGTGATTTTGTTGTCAGCACATTCAACTATGTAAAGAAAAAAGTATTTAATAAGATTATCTAATTCATTCAGATCTAGGATGTGTTGTTTAAGTGTTCCCTTAATTTTTTTGAGCAGTGTAGATACATATATACACACATACATATACATTATATATATACCTTCTGGCCACAGCTCGTATTGATGTGCCATCCTGGATGAGCTGCACTACCTGAGCCACTTGTGTGGGTTGTAGACTCCGTCTCATGCTACCACTAGAGTGAAAGCACCGCCATCATTCAAAAGTGACCAAAACATCAGCCAGGAAGCATAGGAACTGAGAAGTGGTCTGTGGTCACCACCTGCAGAACCAGTCCTTTATTGGGGGTGTCTTGCTAATTGCCTATAATTTCCACCTGTTGTCTATTCCATTTGCACAACAGCATGTGAAATGTATTGTCAATCAGTGTCGCTTCCTAAGTGGACAGTTTGATTTCACAGAAGTGTGATTGACTTGGAGTTACATTGTGTTGTTTAAGTGTTCCCTTTATTTTTTTGAGCAGTGTATATATACATATATACACATATATATACACATATATACAGTGGGGAGAACAAGTATTTGATACACTGCCGATTTTGCAGGTTTTCCTACTTACAAAGCATGTAGAGGTCTGTAAAAAAATCCAGAAAATCACATTGTATGATATTTAAGTAATTAATTTACATTTTATTGCATGACATAAGTATTTGATCACCTACCAACCAGTAAGAATTCCGGCTCTCACAGACCTGTTAGTTTTTCTTTAAGAAGCCCTCCTGTTCTCCACTCATTACCTGTATTAACTGCACCTGTTTGAACTCGTTACCTGTATAAAAGACACCTGTCCACACACTCAATCAAACAGACTCCAACCTCTCCACAATGGCCAAGACCAGAGAGCTGTGTAAGGACATCAGGGATAAAATTGTAGACCTGCACAAGGCTGGGATGGGCTACAGGACAATAGGCAAGCAGCTTGGTGAGAAGGTAACAACTGTTGGCGCAATTATTAGAAAATGAAAGAAGTTCAAGATGACGGTCAATCACCCTCGGTCTGGGGCTCCATGCAAGATCTCACCTCATGGGGCATCAATGATCATGAGGAAGGTGAGGGATCAGCCCAGAACTACACTGCAGGACCTGGTCAATGACCTGAAGAGAGCTGGGACCACAGTCTCAAAGAAAACCATTAGTAACACACTACGCCGTCATGGATTAAAATCCTGCAGCGCACGCAAGGTCCCCCTGCTCAAGCCAGCGCATGTCCCGTCTGAAGTTTGCCAATGACCATCTGGATGATCCAGAGGAGGAATGGGAGAAGGTCATGTGGTCTGATGAGACAAAAATATAGATTTTTGGTCTAAACTCCACTCGCCGTGTTTGTGTAACAGTTTTGCTTCCGTCCCTCTCCTCGCCCCTACCTGGGCTTGAACCAGGGACCCTCTGCACACATCGACAAAAGTCACCCTCGAAGCACCGTTACCCGTCGCTCCACAAAAGCCGCGGCCCTTGCAGAGCAAGGGAAACAACTACTTCAATGTCTCAGAGCGAGTGACGTCACCGATTTAAATGCCACTTGCGCGCACCGCTAACTAGCTAGCCATTTCACACCGGTTACATTTGGAGGAAGAAGGATGAGTACAACCCCAAGAACACCATCCCAACCGTGAAGCATGGAGGTGGAAACATCATTCTTTGGGGATGCTTTTCTGCAAAGGGGACAGGACGACTGCACCGTATTGAGGGGAGGATGGATGGGGCCATGTATCGCAAGATCTTGGCCAACAACCTCCTTCCCTCAGTAAGAGCATTGAAGATGGGTCGTGGCTGGGTCTTCCAGCATGACAACGACCCGAAACACACAGCCAGGGCAACTAAGGAGTGGCTCCGTAAGGAGCATCACAAGTTCCTGGAGTGGCCTAGCCAGTCTCCAGACCTGAACCCAATAGAAAATCTTTGGAGGGAGCTGAAAGTTCGTATTGCCCAGCGACAGCCCCGAAACCTGAAGGATCTGGAGAAGGTCTGTATGGAGGAGTGGGCCAAAATCCCTGCTGCAGTGTGTGCAAACCTGGTCAAGACCTACAGGAAATGTATGATCTCTGTAATTGCAAAAGGTTCTTTTCTGTACCAAATATTAAGTTCTGCTTTTCTGATGTATCAAATACTTATGTCATGCAATAAAATGCAAATTAATTATTTAAAAATCATACAATGTGATTTTCTGGATTTTTGTTTTAGATTCCGTCTTTCACAGTTGAAGTGTACCTATGATAAAAATTACAGACCTCTACATGCTTGGTAAGTAGGAAAACCTGCAAAATCGGCAGTGTATCAAATACTTGTTCTCCCCACTGTATATATACATACATACAGTGAGGGAAAAAAAGTATTTGATCCCCTGCTGATTTTGTACGTTTGCCCACTGACAAAGAAATGATCAGTCTATAATTTTAATGGTAGGTTTATTTGAACAGTGAGAGACAGAATAACAACAAAAAAATCCTGAAAAACGCATGTAAAAAATGTTATGAATTCATTCACAGTTGAAGTGTACCTATGATAAAAATTACAGACCTCTACATGCTTGGTAAGTAGGAAAACCTGCAAAATCGGCAGTGTATCAAATACTTGTTCTCCCCACTGTATATATACATACATACAGTGAGGGAAAAAAGTATTTGATCCCCTGCTGATTTTGTACGTTTGCCCACTGACAAAGAAATGATCAGTCTATAATTTTAATGGTAGGTTTATTTGAACAGTGAGAGACAGAATAACAACAAAAAAATCCTGAAAAACGCATGTAAAAAATGTTATGAATTCATTTGCATTTTAATGAGGGAAATAAGTATTTGACCCCTCTGCAAAACATGACTTAGTACTTGGTGGCAAAACCCTTGTTGGCAATCACAGATGTCCGACGTTTCTTGTAGTTGGCCACCAGGTTTGCACACATCTCAGGAGGGATTTTGTCCCACTCCTCTTTGCAGATCTTCTCAAAGTCATTAAGGTTTCGAGGCTGACGTTTGGCAACTCGAACCTTCAGCTCCCTCCACAGATTTTCTATGGGATTAAGGTCTGGAGACTGGCTAGGCACTCCAGGACCTTAATGTGCTTCTTCTTGAGCCACTCCTTTGTTGCCTTGTCCGTGTGTTTTGGGTCATTGTCATGCTGGAATACCCATCCACGACTCATTTTCAATGCCCTGGCTGAGGGAAGGAGGTTCTCACCCAAGATTTGACGGTACATGGCCCCGTTCATCGTCCCTTTGATGCGGTGAAGTTGTCCTGTCCCCTTAGCAGAAAAACACCCCCAAAGCATAATGTTTCCACCTCCATGTTTGACGGTGGGGATGGTGTTCTTGGGGTCATAGGCAGCATTCCTCCTCCTCCAAACACGGCGAGTTGAGTTGATGCCAAAGAGCTCGATTTTGGTCTCATCTGACCACAACACTTTCACCCAGTTCTCCTCTGAATCATTCAGATGTTCATTGACAAACTTCAGACGGCCCTGTATATGTGCTTTCTTGAGCAGGGGGACCTTGCGGGTGCGGCAGGATTTCAGTCCTTCACGGCGTAGTGTGTTACCAATTGTTTTCTTGGTGACTATGGTCCCAGCTGCCTTGAGATCATTGACAAGATCCTCCCGTGTAGTTCTGGGCTGATTCCTCACCGTTGTCATGATCATTGCAACTCCACGAGGTGAGATCTTGCATGGGAGATTGACAGTCTTTTGTGTTTCTTCCATTTGCGAATAATCGCACCAACTGTTGTCACCTTCTCACCAAGCTGCTTGGCGATGGTCTTGTAGCCCATTCCAGCCTTGTGTAGGTCTACAATCTTGTCCCTGACATCCTTGGAGAGCTCTTTGGTCTTGGCCATGGTGGAGAGTTTGGAATCTGATTAATTGATTGCTTCTGTGGACAGGTGTCTTTTATACAGGTAACAAGCTGAGATTAGGAGCACTCCCTTTAAGAGTGTGCTCCTAATCTCAGCTCGTTACCTGTATAAAAGACACCTGGGAGCCAGAAATCTTTCTGATTGAGAGGGTGTCAAATACTTATTTCCCTCATTAAAATGCAAATCAATTTCTAACATTTTTAACATGCGTTTTTCTGGATTTTTTTTCTGGACTTACCGAGGTTCAGACTCTGTGGAGACCGGTGGGGTTTTCCTTTGGGCTGGAGCTGGAGGTAAGGATGGGGGAGTGGACCTCACTGGGGCTGGAGCTGGGGGAGTAGACCTCACCGGGGCTGGAGCTGGGGGAGTAGACCTCACTGGGGCTGGAGCTGGGGGAGTAGACCTCACTGGGGCTGGAGCTGGGGGAGTAGACCTCCCTGGGGCTGGAGCTGGGGGAGTAGACCTCACTGGGGCTGGAGCTGGGGCTAAGGTTGAGGTCTGGATGGAGGGTTTGGAGGCCAGAGAAGGTCTCCTGTTCTCTGGGACGGCTGGCCCAGACACAGGAAGTGGAGAGGAGAGGAGAAAAGAGGAGGGTTCAAAACAAATGATTTTAGATTTTAATTACAGTCACAGTTTAATAGTCATGTAAAGTTATGCGCATAATCACAGGAGGCTGCCGAGGGGAGCGACTGGAATGGTGTCAAATACTCAGAAATTATATTCAGAAAATATTCACACTCCTTCACTTTGTTGTGTTAATGCCCCTTGACTTATTCCACATTTTGTTGTTGCCAGAATTCAAAATGGATTCAATATTATTTTTCTCTCTCCACCATCTACACACATAATGACAAAGTGAATACACGTTTAAGAGACATTTTTGCAAATGTATTGAAAATGAAATACATAAATATCTCATTTAAAAGAAGTATTCACACCCCTGAGTCAATACATGTTAGAATCACCTTTGTCAGCGATTACAGCTGTGAGTCTTTCTGGGTAAGTCTCTAAGAGCTTCCCACACCTGGATTGGACAATATTTGCCCGTTATTCTTTAAAACATTCTTCAAGCTCTGTCAAGTTGGTTGTTGATCATTGCTTGACAACCCATTTTCAAATCTTGCCGATTTAAGTCAAAACTGTAACTAAGCCACTCAGGAACAATCAAGGTTGTCTTGGTAATCAACTCCAGTGTAGATCTGACCTTGTGTTTTCGGCTAACGTCAAATCAAATGTTATCTGTCACATGCGCCGAATACAACAGGTGTAGTAGACCTTACTGTGAAATGCTTACTTACAAGCCTTTAACCAACAATGCAGTTCAAGAAATAGAGCTAAGAAAATATTGACTAAATAAACTAGAGTAAAAAATGTAATAACAATAACATGTATATCAAGGGGGTACCGGTACAGAGTCAATGTGTGGGGGTACAGGTTAGTCGAGGTAATTTGTACATGTCGGTAGGGGTAAAGTGACTATGCATAGATAATAAACAGTGAGTAGCAGCAGTGTAAAAACAAAGGGGGGATGTCAATGTAAATAGTCCAGGTGGCCATTTGATTAATTGTTCAGGAGTCTTATGGCTTGGGGGTAGAAGCTGTTAAGGAGCCTTTTGGACCTAGACTTGGCACTCTGGTACCGCTTGTCTCCCAGTGTCTGGTGTAAAGCAGACTGAACCAGGTTTTCCTCTGGGATTTTGCCTGTGTTTAGCTCCATTCCATTTATTTTTACGGTTATTTTAATCCTGAAAAACTCCCTAGTCCTTGCCGATGACAAGCATAACATGATGCAGCCACCACCATACTTGAAAATATGAAGAGTGGTACTCAGTAACGTGTTGTATTGGATTTGCCCCAAACATAACACTTTGTATTCAGGACAGAAAGTTAATTTCTTTGCCACATTTTTTGCAGTTTTACTTTAGTGCCTTATTGCAAAAAGGATTCATGTTTTGGAATATTTTGTATTCTGTAAAAGCTTCCTTCTTTTCACTCTGTCCTTTAGGTTAGTATTGTGGAGTAACAACAATGTTGTTGATCCATCCTCAGTTTTCTCCTATCACAGCACTTGACCTCATGGTGAAATCCCTGAGCGGTTTCCTTCCTCTCCGGCAACTGAGTTAGGAAGGACACCTGTATATTTTGTAGTGACTGGGTGTATTGATACACCATCCAAAGTGTAATTAATAACTTCACCATGCTCAA
Organism: Coregonus suidteri; assembly: GCA_036851935.1. Classification (NCBI taxonomy): domain Eukaryota; kingdom Metazoa; phylum Chordata; class Actinopteri; order Salmoniformes; family Salmonidae; genus Coregonus; species Coregonus suidteri. Next base: position 2,501,767 of record CM072256.1, on the reverse strand, counting down.
AGGGATATTCAACGTCTGTTTTTTAGTTTTTTTTTACCCATCTACCAATAGGTGCCCTTCTTTGCGAGGCATTGGAAAACCTCCCTGGTCTTTGTGGTTGAATCTGTGTTTGAAATTCACTGCTCGACTGAGGGACCTTACAGATAATTGTATGTGTGGGGTACAGAGATGAGGTAGTCATTCAACAATCATGTTAAACACTATTATTGCATACAGACTGAGTCCATGCAACTTATTATTTGACTTGTTAAGCAAACGTTTACCCCTGAACTTATTTAGGCTTGCCATAACAAAGGGGTTGAATACTTTTATTGACTCAAGACATTTCAGCTTTTCATTTTTTATGAATTTGTAAAAAAAAGTCTAAACAATCATTTGTGTTTCACTTGGTGGGTTGAGTAACAAATTAGGACTATTTCACGTTCTCTGACACACATTCCTATAAAAAGAGAAAAACCCCACGTTTGATGAAAACAACTCAGTTAGCAGGCGTTCACACTTCTCAAACACACCGTTATATTGCAGCCATAGGTAGCTTTAGTGCTCAACACACACTTACCGCTCGCTCTACCGGATGACGTCATGGCAGTGGGCTTCCGAGCAACACAGGGTTTAGTGTTGGTGCTGTGGAGGTCTGCGGAGGGTTTAGTGTCGGTGCTGTGGAGGTCTGCGGAGGGTTTAGTGTTGGTGCTGTGGAGGTCTGCGGAGGGTTTAGTGTTGGTGCTGTGGAGGTCTGCGGAGGGTTTAGTGTTGGTGCTGTGGATGTCTGCGGAGGGTTTAGTGTTGGTGCTGTGGAGGTCTGCGGAGGGTTTAGTCCTGGGTGCTACTGGAGGTCTTGGAGGAGGACAGGGGATTGGGGGGGTCCCTTCTGTCTGCCCCGCCTGGCGGTCTGGTCTTAGGGGTTCAGAGGGGGGCTTTCTAGGGAGCAGGGGTCGGGGTGCAGGGACTGGGACAATAGGGTTAAGGGTAGAGACAGGAGCAAGGACGGGGGCACTTGAGGTGGTCTCACTGGGTTTGGGCTGGGCGGTGGTTGTATCAACAGTCAAGTTCACGGCCATCGCCACCGAGCCTCCCCCTTGCCAGAGTCCTTTGCAGGAGGAGGGTTTGGGGGCAACGGGAGGGGCCGGTTTGGGCGGGGCCTGGACTCTGTGATGGGGTTCAGGTCTCCCCCGCCCTAGCAACGCTCCGTTGTCTCCATGGCTATCTTCTGTACGGTTACCGTGGTCCTCTACCTGTTGCTGCAGCTCGAAGGCTTGTATCCTGGCTCTCAGAGTACCCATGTCTTCCTCCTCCTCTTCTCCTCCCGAGTCGCTCTCTCCGTTGTCGTTGCTATGGTGATCAGGGAAGCCCCAATCATCAGAGCTGAAAGCGTCCAGGAGCTCCTGAAGGTATTTCCCCTCCTGATGACTCAAATCCTGGTTCTCTGTGACCTCACTTCCAGTCTGTCCCAGCCTCACCAGGGTCTGAACCTTGACCTCTCGCCTGATTGGTCGAAGGCTATTCTTTGTGCGAGGGTGTGGCCTGGGATGGTTATGGAGCAGAGGAGGGGCGGAGGGAGTTGTCAAGGCAACAGTTGAATGAGGTGGCGGGACCAAGGAGGACTGCACCCAATGGTCGGTCTGGCTGCCAGAGGCAGAGGTCAGAGGTGAGAAAGGATCAGAGGTCAAGAGGTCGCTGTGAAACGCTGCTGGTCTGGTGTCCTCGGTGTGTCTGCTGGTCGGAGTGTGTGTGTGTAGTGCTGGACTGTCTTCTAGGAAGAGCAGAGAGTCGACAGTAGCAGTAGCAGCCCCCGTCGTGTCATCAGCGTGCGACGTCGTGTCATCAGCGTGCGACGGTTTGGATATAAAGGGATAAGAAGGTCTGGGAGGCTTTGGAGCTCTCCTGGCTACAAACAAACACCAATTCACACATTGAAGCAACAAGCACCAGTACAAGTAGGATGAATTTGACCTAATGTCAGATGTTGGACCCCAAAACAGCCTCTCAACCATACCTCAAAACATGAAACTAATCTAGAACTCCACACCCCAAAACAGCCTCTCAACCATACCTCAAAACATGAAACTAATCTAGAACTCCACACCCCAAAACAGCCTCTCAACCATACCTCAAAACATGAAACTAATCTAGAACTCCACACCCCAAAACAGCCTCTCACCATACCTCAAAACATGAAACTAATCTAGAACGCCACACCCCCAAAACAGCCTCTCAAACCATACCTCAAAACATGATACTAATCTTGGAACTCCACACCCCAAAACAGCCTCTCAACCATACCTCAAAACATGAAACTAATCTAGAACTCCACACCCCAAAACAGCCTCTCAACCATACCTCAAAACATGAAACTAATCTAGAACTCCACACCCCAAAACAGCCTCTCAACCATACCTCAAAACATGAAACTAATCTAGAACTCCACACCCCAAAACAGCCTCTCAACCATACCTCAAAACATGAAAACTAATCTAGAACTCCACACCCCAAAACAGCCTCTCAACCATACCTCAAAACATGAAACTAATCTAGAACTCCACACCCCAAAACAGCCTCTCAACCATACCTCAAAACATGAAACTAATCTAGAACTCCACACCCCAAAACAGCCTCTCAACCATACCTCAAAACATGAAAACTAATCTAGAACTCCACACCCCAAAACAGCCTCTCAACCATACCTCAAAACATGAAACTCATCTAGAACTCCACACCCCAAAACAGCCTCTCAAAACCATACCTCAAAACATGAAACTAATCTAGAACTCCACAACCCAAAAAACAGCCTCTCAACCAACCTCAAAACATGAAACTAATCTAGAACTCCACACCCCAAAACAGCCTCTCAACCATACCTCAAAACATGAAATCTAGAACTCCACACCCCAAAACAGCCTCTCAACCATACCTCAAAACATGAAACTAATCTAGAACTCCACACCCCCAAAACAGCCTCTCAACCATACCTCAAAACATGAAACTAATCTAGAACTCCACACCCCAAAACAGCCTCTCAACCATACCTCAAAACATGAAACTAATCTAGAACTCCACACCCCAAAAAGCCTCTCAACCATACCTCAAAACATGAAACTAATCTAGAACTCCAACCAAAACAGCCTCTCAACCATACCTCAAAACATGAAACTAATCTAGAACTCCACACCCCAAAACAGCCTCTCAACCATACCTCAAAACATGAAACTAATCTAGAACTCCACACCCCAAAACAGCCTCTCAACCATACCTCAAAAACATGAAACTACTCTAGAACTCCACACCCCAAAACAGCCTCTCAACCATACCTCAAAACATGAAACTAATCTAGAACTCCACACCCCAAAACAAACCATACCTCAAAACATGAAACTACTCTAGAACTCCACACCCCAAAACAGCCTCTCAACCATACCTCAAAACATGAAACTAATCTAGAACTCCACACCCCAAAACAGCCTCTCAACCATACCTCAAAACATGAAACTAATCTAGAACTCCACACCCCAAAACAGAACTCTAGGAACTGATTACTATGTGCTTTCAACCTCCCCTCCTCTTACCCACTGAGCCTCTCTGGACTGGGGCGTGACTGTGGGTTGGAACTGAGGATTCAGGTCCGGTGTCAGTCTGCGTAGCGATGGTAGTCGTGGAGACGGAGCGTAGGGGTGAGGAGGATGAGGAGGAGGAGGGAGGCAACCCTTGAACCTGTTCCTGTCTCTTCTCTCTAATCACCTCATCATAGGACGGGGGAGGCTGGGGGGGAGGGAGGGAGAGAGTGAGGGAGAAAGAACCCAGATTATAGCAAATCATCCAATCGACCCCAAAGTGTGTCAGGGCTAAACACAGTGAACATATTTAAAGAGATATTGAAAACCTCGACAGGTATTTATTAGGGTTGGGCGATGTCAACCTTGTGATATATGATGGTTTTGCTCCCCCCCCCCCCCCGCCTGATTCACACGGTTACTACATGATGTCATCAAGGCAAAAGGGTGGCTACTTTGAAGAATCTCAAATATAAAATATATTTTGATTTTTTAAACACTTTTTTGGTTACTACATGATTCCATATGTGTTATTTCATAGTTTTGATGTCTTCACTATTATTGTACAATGTAGAAAATAGTAAAAAATAAAGAAAAACCCTGGAATGAGTAGGTGTGTCCAAACTTTTGACTGGTACTGTATATACAGTTGAAGTCGGAAGTTTACATACACCTTAGCCAAATATATTTAAATTCAGTTTTTCACAATTCCTGACATTTAATCCTAGTAAAAATTCCCTGTCTTAGGTCAGTTAGGATCACCACTTTATTTTAAGAATGTGAAATGTCAGAATAATAGTAGAGAGAATGATTTATTTCAGCTTTTATTTCATTCATCACATTCCCAGTGGGTCAGAAGTTTACATACACTCAATTCGTATTTGGTAGCATTGCCTTTAATTGTTTAACTTGGGTCAAACATGTCGGGTAGCCTTCCACAAGCTTCCCACAATAAGTTGGGTGAATTTTGGCCCATTCCTCCCTGACAGAGTTGGTGTAACTGAGTCAGGTTTGTAGGCCTCCTTGCTCGCACACGCTTTTTCAGTTCTGCCCACAAATGTTCTATAGGATTGAGGTCAGGGCTTTGTGATGGCCACTCCAATACCTTGACTTTGTTGTCCTTAAGCCATTTTGCCACAACTTTGGAAGTATGCTTGGGGTCATTGTCCATTTGGAAGACCCATTTGCGACCATGTTTTAACTTCCTGACTGATGTCTTGAGATGTTGCTTCAATATATCCACATAATTGTCCTTCCTCATGATGCCATCTATTTTGTGAAGTGCACCAGTCCCTCCTGCAGCAAAGCACCCCCACAGCATGATGCTGCCACCCCCGTGCTTCACGGTTGGGATGGTGTTCTTCGGCTTGCAAGCCAACCCCCTTTTTCCTCCAAACATAACGATGGTCATTATGGCCAAACAGTTCTATTTTTGTTTCATCAGACCAGAGGACATTTCTCCAAAAAGTACGATCTTTATCCCCATGTGCAGTTGCAAACCATAGTCTGGCTTTTTTATGGCAGTTTTGGAGCAGTGGCTTCTTCCTTGCTGAGCGGCCTTTCAGGTTATGTCGATATAGGACTCGTTTTACTGTGGATATAGATACTTTTGTACCTGTTTCCTCCAGCATCTTCACAAGGTCCTTTGCTGTTGTTCTGGGATTGATTTGCACTTTTCGCACAAAAGTACATTCATCTCTAGGAGACAGAACGCGTCTCCTTCCTGAGCAGTATGACGGCTGCGTGGTCCCATGGTGTTTATACTTGCGTACTATTGTTTGTACAGATGAACGTGGTACCTTCAGGCGTTTGGAAATTGCTCCCAAGGATGAACCAGACTTGTGGAGGTCTACAATTGTTTTCTGAGGTCTTGACTGATTTCTTTTGATTTTCCCATGATGTCAAGCAAAGAGGCACTGAGTTTGAAGGTAGGCCTTGAAATACATCCACAGGTACACCACCAATTGACTCAAATGATGTCAATTAGCCTATCAGAAGCTTCTAAAGCCATGACATCATTTTCTGGAATTTTCCAAGCTGTTTGAAAGCACAGTCAACTTAGTGTATGTAAACTTCTGACCCACTGGAATTGTGATACAGTGAATTATAAGTGAAATAATCTGTCTGTAAACAATTGTTGGAAAAATTACTTGTGTCATGCACAAAGTAGATGTCCTAACCAACTTGCCAAAACTATAGTTCGTTAACAAGACATTTGTGGAGTGGTTGAAAAACAAGTTTTAATGACTCCAACCTAAGTGTATGTAAACTTCCAACTTCAACTGTATATATATTTTAGATGGTAAAACGTTTTCAATGTAAACTTAAATGACTAAAACCAGATATAAAGTCTGTAGAAAAGATAATGGAGCAATATATAAATTATAAATAAATACAATATATTTTCAAATAAGATCGTCTTTTTTAATTTTTTGTATTTATCCCCTTTTTCCGCACTAATGTGTCAGAGGAAACACTGTTCAACTGGTGACTGGGGTCAGCCTGCAGGCACCTGGCCCGCCACAAGGAGTCGCTAGGGCGAGATGAGCCAAATAAAGCCCCCCATGCCAAACCCTCCCCTAACCTGGACGACGCTGGGCCAAACCCTCCCCTAACCTGGACGACGCTGGGCCAAACCCTCCCCTAACCCTGACGACGCTGGGCCAAACCCTCCCCTAACCCTGACGACGCTGGGCCAAACCCCCCCTAACCTGGACGACCCCCGGCCAAACCCTCCCCTAACCCGGACGACGCTGGGCCAAACCCTCCCCTAACCCGGACGACGCTGGGCCAAACCCTCCCCTACCCTGGACGACGCTGGGCCAAACCCTCCCCTAACCTGGACGACGCTGGGCCAAACCCTCCCCTAACCTGGACGACGCTGGGCCAAACCCTCCCCTAACCCGGACGACGCTGGGCCAAACCCTCCCCTAACCCGGATGACGCTGGGCCAAACCCTCCCCTAACGACGCTGGGCCAAACCCTCCCCTAACCTGGACGACGCTGGGCCGAACCCTCCCCTAACCCGGACGACGCTGGGCAAACCCTCCCCTAACCCGGACGACGCTGGGCCAAACCCTCCCCTAACCCGGACGACGCTGGGCCAAACCCTCCCCTAACCCGGACGACGCTGGGCCAAACCCTCCCCTAACCCGGACGACGCTGGGCCAAACCCTCCCCTAACCTGGACGACGCTGGGCCAAACCCTCCCTAACCCGGACGACGCTGGGCCAAACCCTCCCCTAACCCGGACGACGCTGGGCCAAACCCTCCCCTAACCCGGACGACGCTGGGCCAAACCCTCCCATAACCCGGACGACGCTGGGCCAAACCCTCCCCTAACCTGGACGACGCTGGGCCAAACCCTCCCCTAACCTGGATGACGCTGGGCCAAGCCCTCCCCTAACCCGGACGACGCTGGGCCAAACCATCCACTAACCCGGACGACACTGGGCCAATTTGCCACGGCCGGTTGTGGCACAGCCCGGGAATGAACCCAAAATAAGATCATCTTTGAGAACTAACAATCACCAAAACAAAAACTAGACAGTCAGGTCTGTCAACTTCACTGTTGATACAACCACCGCCCAAGCCCAAACATGTCATGGCATGGGACCCCCATTGATTTAGTTATAATCACTCAGATGACATAAGAACACGGAATAAGCCATGGCAAAATGCTTTAAAGGCTCAGCGCACTCAAAAACGTGATTTTCATGTTTTACAAAATAATATTTCCAAACTATGAGGACGAAATAACACTCAGACATTTAGAAAATTATGATAATGCACTTTTTGTGTAAGAGTTGTTTGAAGAAAAAAATCCTGGAATTTCAGCCTGAACAGGTGGGATGGAACTTTTGCCCCACATCATGACATCACAATGTGATCTGATTATAATTGTCCCAGTCGGTATTCACGTAATAATAAGCAATTCCCCTCGACCACGCCCACAAATTGACGGAAAACCAACATTCAGGGTTAGTTACCTGTATAGTTGGAGGTATACTGCCTGCTCCAGGTCATAGTGGTGGGAGGAGGAGGAGGAGGAGGAAGAGGAGGGTTAGTTACCTGTATAGTTGGAGGTATACTGCTGCCCCAGGTCATAGTGGTGGGAGGAGGAGGAGGAGGAGGAGGAAGAGGAGGGTTAGTTACCTGTATAGTAGGAGGTATACTGCTGCCCCAGATCTGAGCGGCGGGAGGAGGGGGCGGAGGGAATCCCCCAGAAGCCCCGGGGAACCAGGTGTTAGACACCAGCGGCTCTGCTGAAAGGATGGTGATCTCTGGACGCCTGACGTAGAAATACAACACATAAGGAGGACATGAGCATAGAGCTAGGACAACATAGAGGACATCAGCATAGAGCTAGGACAACAGAGGACATCAGCATAGAGCTAGGACAACATAGAGGACATCAGCATAGAGCTAGGACAACAGAGGACATCAGCATAGAGCTAGGACAACATAGAGGACATCAGTATAGAGCTAGGACAACATAGAGGACATCAGTATAGAGCTAGGACAACATAGAGGACATCAGCATAGAGCTAGGACAACATAGAGGACATCAGCATAGAGCTAGGACAACATAGAGGACATCAGCATAGAGCTAGGACAACATAGAGGACATCAGCATAGAGCTAGGACAACAGAGGACATCAGCATAGAGCTAGGACAACATAGAGGACATCAGTATAGAGCTAGGACAACATAGAGGACATCAGCATAGAGCTAGGACAACATAGAGGACATCAGCATAGAGCTAGGACAACATAGAGGACATCAGGATAGAGCTAGGACAACATAGAGGACATCAGGATAGAGCTAGGACAACATAGAGGACATCAGCATAGAGCTAGGACAACATAGAGGACATCAGGATAGAGCTAGGACAACATAGAGGACATCAGCCTGGAGCTAGGACAACATAGAGGACATCAGCCTGGAGCTAGGACAACATAGAGGACATCAGGATAGAGCTAGGACAACATAGAGGACATCAGCGTAGAGCTAGGACAACATAGAGGACATCAGCATAGAGCTAGGACAACATAGAGGACATCAGTATAGAGCTAGGACAACATAGAGGACATCAGGATAGAGCTAGGACAACATAGAGGACATCAGGATAGAGCTAGGACAACATAGAGGACATCAGCATAGAGCTAGGACAACATAGAGGATATCAGCGTAGAGCTAGGACAACAGAGAGGACATCAGCATAGAGCTAGGACAACATAGAGGACATCAGCGTAGAGCTAGGACAACATAGAGGACATCAGCATAGAGCTAGGACAACATAGAGGACATCAGCATAGAGCTAGGACAACATAGAGGACATCAGTATAGAGCTAGGACAACATAGAGGACATCAGCATAGAGCTAGGACAACATAGAGGACATCAGCATAGAGCTAGGACAACATAGAGGACATCAGGATAGAGCTAGGACAACATAGAGGACATCAGCGTAGAGCTAGGACAACATAGAGGACATCAGCGTAGAGCTAGGACAACATAGAGGACATCAGCGTAGAGCTAGGACAACATAGAGGACATCAGCATAGAGCTAGGACAACATAGAGGACATCAGCATAGAGCTAGGACAACATAGAGGACATCAGCATAGAGCTAGGACAACATAGAGGACATCAGCCTGGAGCTAGGACAACATAGAGGACATCAGCCTGGAGCTAGGACAACATAGAGGACATCAGGATAGAGCTAGGACAACATAGAGGACATCAGCGTAGAGCTAGGACAACATAGAGGACATCAGCATAGAGCTAGGACAACATAGAGGACATCAGTATAGAGCTAGGACAACATAGAGGACATCAGGATAGAGCTAGGACAACATAGAGGACATCAGGATAGAGCTAGGACAACATAGAGGACATCAGCATAGAGCTAGGACAACATAGAGGATATCAGCGTAGAGCTAGGACAACATAGAGGACATCAGCATAGAGCTAGGACAACATAGAGGACATCATCATAGAGCTAGGACAACAGAGGACATCAGCATAGAGCTAGGACAACAGAGGACATCAGCATAGAGCTAGGACAACATAGAGGACATCAGCATAGAGCTAGGACAACATAGAGGATATCAGCGTAGAGCTAGGACAACATAGAGGACATCAGCGTAGAGCTAGGACAACATAGAGGACATCAGCATAGAGCTAGGACAACATAGAGGACATCAGCATAGAGCTAGGACAACATAGAGGACATCATCATAGAGCTAGGACAACATAGAGGACATCAGCGTAGAGCTAGGACAACATAGAGGATATCAGCGTAGAGCTAGGACAACATAGAGGACATCAGCGTAGAGCTAGGACAACATAGAGGACATCAGCGTAGAGCTAGGACAACAGAGAGGACATCAGCGTAGATCTAGGACAACATAGAGGACATCAACCTGATGGAGAAATAGAAGAGAAAGATACATACAGGTAACTGCCAAAATAAAGGAAACAGTAACATAGTGTCTTAAAGGGTTGGAACCAAAAATAATTATTTTCCTGAACAGAACCTTTATTTATAGCAAATTGTATTTTTCTGTAATAGCATCACAATGACAGACAAACACCCACACACACACACACACACACACACACACACACACACACACACACACACTGTGCAGCCAGTCACTATGGACATGTTGCGAGAGGGGAGAGCGTGAGAGAGGGTTGAGGAGGAGTCTTGGCTTGAAGCGCTGGGCATCTTGTTATGACATGCATTATCTGAATTAGGCCCCACAGAATTATACCTACGGAGGAGCGGCTTCTATGGAGGAACTTTGAATGTCTTTGTACTTCCAAGAGTTGGCTTAACGTTGGGCCAGAGCAAACGTTAGCTAGACAGCTAGCTTGTGCGTGCAGAGCAGCACTACAATTAAAAACACGTCTTACCTTTTTGTAATTAATAAACCCAAAGTGAAACGTGATAACTATAGTATCCTTAACTAGCATTGAAAAAGTGAATCCATTCTCCTCTATTTAAACATCTCTCTCCCTAATTTCTGAATCACCCTTGTAACGTCGTCAGTAGGCTACAGTAACCTATGCTTCGGAGGGGAAGAGGCAGGTAGCCTACATACACGCACACAAAGGCAAAGATTTTCCAGCAGGCGCTGGAATGAGTGACCGAGTGAGAGCTTTGCATAGGTGCTTTGTTGCGATTTTTGTGGGACTGGAAAAAAAAAAATGCCCGGGAACGTAACCGGTTCCCATGATTTTAAAATAACGGTTCGGATTACGGAACAGTATAGTTCACTTTGGTTTCCGGTTCTGATTCTGTTCTTTCCCGGTTTTGTTGCAAATGCAAAAATGCACTATTTCTCAACGTCATATGGTAGCTAGCTCAAGCTGGCTAACGTTAGCCACACCTCATGCTCTTCTAGTCACAGGCTCTGGTGCCTTCTTGCCGTGGGCTCAAAACGAACGAGAAAATCCTACCTGCTCTAATTGTGTAGTACCTCGTCTGTTCTCCTTTTTACTTTTTGATGAGGGGTGGTCGTTTGACCGCGGACCCGTTACGGACGCAGGCAATAAGGCAGTGATCGCTGAGATCCTGGTTGAAGACAGCGCAGGTGTATTTAGAGGGTAAGTTAGTCAGGATGATATCTATGAGGGTGCCCATGTTTACGGATTTAGGGTTGTACCTGGTAGGTTCCTTGATAATTTGTGTGAGATTGAGGGCATCTAGTTTGGATTGTAGGACGGCCGGGGTGTTAAGCATATCCCAGTTTAGGTCACCAAGCAGTACGAACTCTGAGGATAGATGGGGGGCAATCAATTCACATATGGTGTCCAGGGCACAACTGGGGGCTGAGGGGGGTCTGTAGCAAGCGGCAACAGTGAGAGACTTATTTCTGGAAAGGTGGATTTTTAGAAGTAGAAGCTCAAACTGTTTGGGCACAGACCTGGATAGTACGATAGAGCTATGCAGGCTCTCTCTACAGTAGATTGCAACTCCACCCCCGTTGGCAGTTCTATCTAGATGGAAAATGTTGTAGTTGGGGATGGACATTTCTGCATTTTTGGTGGCCTTCCTAAGCCAGGATTCAGACACTGCTAGAACATCAGGGTTGGCAGAGTGTGCTAACGCAGTGAATAACTCAAACTTAGGAAGGAGGCTTCTGATGTTAACATTCAGAAAATCAAGGCTTTTACGGTTACAGAAGTCAACAAATGATAGCTCCTGGGGAGTAGGAGTGATACTGGGGGCTGCAGGGCCTGGGTTAACCTCTACATCACCAGAGGAACAGAGGAGGACTAGAATAAGGATACGGCTAAAGGCTTTAAGAACTGGTCTTCTAGTGCGTTGGGTAAAGAGAATAAAGGGACAGATTTCCGGGCGTTGTAGAATAGATTCAGGGCATTATGTACAGACAAGGATATGGAAGGATCTGAGTACAGTGGAGGTAAACCTAAGCGTTGGGTAACAATGAAAGAGATAGCATCACTGGAGGCACCGATTGAGCCCGTCTCGGCGTGTATGGGGGGGTGGAACAAAGGAGCTATTTGAGGCAGTTTGAGAATGACTTGGTTCTATAGTGAAATTGTATAATAAGAACTAACTGGAACAGCAATAGGCAAGGCATATTGACATGGGAGAGAGGCATAAAGCAATCACAGGTGTTATTAGAGAGAGCTAAGACAACAACTGGTAATGGCGATGAAAGTTTGGGCTGAACAGGACAGGGTGTAAAGGAACAGTCCAGCAGGCATCAGCTGTGCAGCTGAGTGATCATAAGGTCCAGTGAACAGCAATATGTGAGTCCGAGAGCAGTTCGAATTGGTGCTACAGCACAGCGAGCAGGAAGCACGGCTGTTGTTTGCGTGTGCTAGCGGGCCGGGGCTAGCAGATGGATCTTCGTGGTCGTCGCAACGGGAAGCCTGTTGAAACCACAGACGATTACGTCGGCAGACCAGTCGTGATGGATCGGCGGGGCTCCGTGTCGACTCTAGGAGGTCCCGTCCGGTTGACAGAGAGGTAGATAGCCGGGAGATGTGCCTGACTCGAGGCTAGCTCAAGGCTGATTAGCCAACAACAACATCCATTTTGGTTGCAGCTAGCTAGTTGCGATGATCAGGTGTTAAGGTCCAGTGATTTAGTGATTCCGGCAGAAAATCCGATATGTTCTGGGTCGATAACGCGCTGTGCAGACTGGCCGATAATAGTCCAGGCTAGAGCTGGCTGGTAGGTAGTGCAGGCCACAGACAATGGTGAAAAAACCGCTAACGGTGGCTAATAGCAAGTTTCAACCTTGCAAGTTGATTTGTAACAATACATTCATAAAGTATTTGTGTGTACTGTAGGTTGGCAGGAAATGTAATTGAAACCAGCAGTCATGAGTGCAAACTATTTGGTTTAATTTGAAGTTATACATTTGAAGTTATTTCTGTTGGAGTTGACATTATAGTGAATAGGCTGGCTTGCCGGGTCCTCCATATTACATCACAGCCCGAAAAAAAAAAAAAAATCCCACATGACTTCGGCATTCTGACCAAAAATAGAAAATGTGAGGTGTAACTTTGCATTGGGACATTTGATGCGTATACTAATGCAAATCCATACGTTACATGTGGTTACATTTATGCTGCCTACCCTTTAATAGGGCGTTGGGCCACCACGATCCGCCAGAACAGCTTCAATGTGCCTTGGCAGAGATTCTACAAGTGTCTGGAACTCTATTGGAGGGATGCGACACCGTTCTTCCATGATAAATTCCATATTATTTATATATATATATATATATATATATATATATATATATTATATATATATATATATATATATATATATATATATATATATATATATATATATATATATATATATATATACACACACACACACACAGTGGGGAGAACAAGTATTTGATACACTGCCGATTTTGCAGGTTTTCCTACTTACAAAGCATGTAGAGGTCTGTAATTTGTATCATAGGTACACTTCAACTGTGAGAGACGGAATCTAAAACAAAAATCCAGAAAATCACATTGTATGATTTTTAAGTAATTAATTTGCATTTTATTGCATGACATAAGTATTTGATACATCAGAAAAGCAGAACTTAATATTTGGTACAGACACCTTTGTTTGCAATTACAGAGATCATACGTTTCCTGTAGGTCTTGACCAGGTTTGCACACACTGCAGCAGGGATTTTGGCCCACTCCTCCATACAGACCTTCTCCAGATCCTTCAGGTTTCGGGGCTGTCGCTGGGCAATACGGACTTTCAGCTCCCTCCAAAGATGTTCTATTGGGTTCAGGTCTGGAGACTGGCTAGGCCACTCCAGGACCTTGAGATGCTTCTTACGGAGCCACTCCTTAGTTGCCCTGGCTGTGTGTTTCGGGTCGTTGTCATGCTGGAAGACCCAGCCACGACCCATCTTCAATGCTCTTACTGAGGGAAGGAGGTTGTTGGCCAAGATCTCACGATACATGGCCCCATCCATCCTCCCCTCAATACGGTGCAGTCGTCCTGTCCCTTTGCAGAAAAGCATCCCCAAAGAATGATGTTTCCACCTCCATGCTTCACGGTTGGGATGGTGTTCTTGGGGTTGTACTCATCCTTCTTCTTCCTCCAAACACGGTGAGTGGAGTTTAGACCAAAAAGCTCTATTTTTGTCTCATCAGACCACATGACCTTCTCCCATTCCTCCTCTGGATCATCCAGATGGTCATTGGCAAACTTCAGACGGGCCTGGACATGCGCTGGCTTGAGCAGGGGGACCTTGCGTGCACTGCAGGATTTTAATCCATGACGGCGTAGTGTGTTACTAATGGTTTTCTTTGAGACTGATGTCCTTACACAGCTCTCTGGTCTTGGCCATTGTGGAGAGGTTGGAGTCTGTTTGATTGAGTGTGTGGACAGGTGTCTTTTATACAGGTAACGAGTTCAAACAGGTGCAGTTAATAAAGGTAATGAGTGGAGAACAGGAGGGCTTCTTAAAGAAAAACTAACAGGTCTGTGAGAGCCGGAATTCTTACTGGTTGGTAGGTGATCAACATTTACATTTTACATTTTAGTCATTTAGCAGACGCTCTTATCCAGAGCGACTTACATCAGCAATTAGGGTTAAGTGCCTTGCTTAAGGGCACATCGACAGATTTTTCACCTAGTCGGCTCAGGGATTAGAACCAGCGACCTTTCAGTTACTGGCACAACGCTCTTACCCACTAAGCTACCTGCCGCCCTATCAAATACTTATGTCATGCAATAAAATGCAAATTAATTACTTAAAAATCATACAATGTGATTTTCTGGATTTTTGTTTTAGATACCGTCTCTCACAGTTGAAGTGTACCTATGATAAAAAATTACAGACCTCTACATGCTTTGTAAGTAGGAAAACCTGCAGAATCGCACAAAAATTATCAATGGAAATCAAATTTATCAACCCATGGAGGTCTGGATTTGGAGTGACCCTCAAAATTAAAGTAGAAAACCACACTACAGGCTGATCCAACTTTGATGTAATGTCCTTAAAACAAGTCAAAATGAGGCTCAGTAGTGTGTGTGGCCTCCACGTGCCTGTATGACCTCCCTACAACGCCTGGACAGTCTGTGGTGCAAAGTGGCGTTGGTGGATGGAGCGAGACATGATGTCCCAGATGTGCTCAATTGGATTCAGGTCTGGGGAACGGGCGGGCCAGTCCATAGCATCAATGCCTTCCTCTTGCAGGAACTGCTGACACACTCCAGCCACATGAGGTCTAGCATTTTCTTGCATTAGGAGGAACACAGGGCCAACCGCACCAGCATATGGTCTCACAAGGGGTCTGAGGATCTCATCTCGGTACCTAATGGCAGTCAGGCTACCTTTGGCGAGCACATGGAGGGCTGTGCAGCCCCCCAAAGAAATGCCATCCCACACCATGACTGACCCACCGCCAAACCGGTCATGCTGGAGGATGTTGCAGGCAGCAGAACGTTCTCCACGGCATCTCCAGACTCTGTCACGTCTGTCACGTGCTCAGTGTGAACCTGCTTTCATCTGTGAAGAGCACAGGGCGCCAGTGGCGAATTTGCCAATCTTGGTGTTCTCTGGCAAATGCCAAACGTCCTGCACGGTGTTGGGCTGTAAGCATAACCCCCCACCTGTGGACGTCGGGCCCTCATACCACCCTCATGGAGTCTGTTTCTGACCGTTTGAGCAGACACATGCACATTTGTGGCCTGTTGGAGGTCATTTTGCAGGGCTCTGGCAGTGCTCCTCCTGCTCCTCCTTGCACAAAGGCGGAGGTAGCAGTCCTGCTGCTGGGTTGTTGCCCTCCTACGGCCTCCTCCACGTCTCCTGATGTACTGGCCTGTCTCCTGGTAGCGCCTCCATGCTCTGGACACTACGCTGACAGACACAGCAAACCTTCTTGCCACAGCTCGCATTGATGTGCCATCCTGGATGAGCTGCACTACCTGAGCCACTTGTGTGGGTTGTAGACTCCGTCTCTCATGCTACCACTAGAGTGAAAGCACCGTCAGCATTCAAAAGTGACCAAAACATCAGCCAGGAAGCATAGGAACTGAGAAGTGGTCTGTGGTCACCACCTGCAAAACCAGTCCTTTATTGGGGGTGTCTTGCTAATTGCCTATTATTTCCACCTGTTGTCTATTCCATTTGCACAACAGCATGTGAAATGTATTGTCAATCAGTGTTGCTTCCTAAGTGGACAGTTTGATTTCACAGAAATGTGATTGACTTGGAGTTACATTGTGTTGTTTAAGTGTTCCCTTTATTTTTTTGAGCAGTGTGTGTATATATATATATATATATATATATATACATATACACACACACACACACACACACACACAGTGGGGGGGAAAAAAGTATTTAGTCAGCCACCAATTGTGCAAGTTCTCCCACTTAAAAAGATGAGAGAGGCCTGTAATTTTCATCATAGGTACACGTCAACTATGACAGACAAATTGAGAATTTTTTTTCTCCAGAAAATCACATTGTAGGATTTTTAATGAATTTATTTGCAAATTATGGTGGAAAATAAGTATTTGGTCACCTACAAACAAGCAAGATTTCTGGCTCTCACAGACCTGTAACTTCTTCTTTAAGAGGCTCCTCTGTCCTCCACTCGTTACCTGTATTAATGGCACCTGTTTGAACTTGTTATCAGTATAAAAGACACCTGTCCACAACCTCAAACAGTCACACTCCAAACTCCACTATGGCCAAGACCAAAGAGCTGTCAAAGGACACCAGAAACAAAATTGTAGACCTGCACCAGGCTGGGAAGACTGAATCTGCAATAGGTAAGCAGCTTGGTTTGAAGAAATCAACTGTGGGAGCAATTATTAGGAAATGGAAGACATACAAGACCACTGATAATCTCCCTCGATCTGGGGCTCCACGCAAGATCTCACCCCGTGGGGTCAAAATGATCACAAGAACGGTGAGCAAAAATCCCAGAACCACACGGGGGGGACCTAGTGAATGACCTGCAGAGAGCTGGGACCAAAGTAACAAAGCCTACCATCAGTAACACACTACGCCGCCAGGGACTCAAATCCTGCAGTGCCAGACGTGTCCCCCTGCTTAAGCCAGTACATGTCCAGGCCCGTCTGAAGTTTGCTAGAGTGCATTTGGATGATCCAGAAGAGGATTGGGAGAATGTCATATGGTCAGATGAAACCAAAATAGAACTTTTTGGTAAAAACTCAACTCGTCGTGTTTGGAGGACAAAGAATGCTGAGTTGCATCCAAAGAACACCATACCTACTGTGAAGCATGGGGGTGGAAACATCATGCTTTGGGGCTGTTTTTCTGCAAAGGGACCAGGACGACTGATTCGTGTAAAGGAAAGAATGAATGGGGCCATGTATCGTGACATTTTGAGTGAAAACCTCCTTCCATCAGCAAGGGCATTGAAGATGAAACGTGGCTGGGTCTTTCAGCATGACAATGATCCCAAAACACACCGCCCGGGCAACGAAGGAGTGGCTTCATAAGAAGCATTTCAAGGTCCTGGAGTGGCCTAGCCAGTCTCCAGATCTCAACCCCATAGAAAATCTTTGGAGGGAGTTGAAAGTCCGTGTTGCCCAGCGACAGCCCCAAAACATCTCTGCTCTAGAGGAGATCTGCATGGAGGAATGGGCCAAAATACCAGCAACAGTGTGTGAAAACCTTGTGAAGACTTACAGAAAACATTTGACCTGTGTCATTGCCAACAAAGGGTATATAACAAAGTATTGAGAAACTTTTGTTATTGACCAAATACTTATTTTCCACCATAATTTGCAAATAAATTCATTAAAAATCCTACAATGTGATTTCTGGATTCTTTTTTCTCATTTTGTCTGTCATAGTTGACGTGTACCTATGATGAAAATTACAGGCCTCTCTCATCTTTTTAAGTGGGAGAACTTGCACAATTGGTGGCTGACTAAATACTTTTTCCCCCCACTGTATATATATATATATATATATATGTTGTTGTTTTTTTATAGTGGTGGAAAACGCTGTTCAGGAGCCGCTCCAGAATCTTCCAGAAGTGTTCAATTGGGTTGAGATCTGGTGACTGAGACACACACACACACACACACACACACACACACACACACACACACACACACCCTTTAAACCCCCTATGCTACTTTGAGACCCCTCTTTTCAAAGTTACTGAGATTTCTTCTTCTAGCCATTACAGCCAAAATAACGGGCAACTGGGCATTTTTATACATGACCCTAAGCATGATGGGATGTTAACTGCTTAATTAACTCAGGAAAAAAACACAGCAGTGTGTCAATATACTTCGTATCCCTCATTTCTTTACTTTGGCAGTTACCTTAGAAATAGACCAATATAGATAGTGTAGGATGTGTCTGTAGGATGTGTCTGTAGGATGTGTCTGTAGGATGTGTCTGTTTTCTTTACTCTGTAAAACGGAGATGTACTGACCTCCGGTCTCTGGGAGTACTCTCGCTCAGGGAAGTGGGTCTAGACGACGCTGAAAGAAACAACAGACAACTACTGACACCAGGGGAGATGACCTCACTATAGTACTGACAACAGTTCCCATATACAATATAACAACAACAGACAACTACTGACACCAGGGGAGATGACCTCACTATAGTACTGACAACAGTTCCCATATACAATATAACAACAACAGACTGCTACTGACACCAGGGGAGATGACTTTCACGATACATTTTGTAGCACAGACACAAACAATACAGAACTGCCCAGTCATCACTTGTTCTGTAGAGTAACAAAGGAGTGGTAAAAAGAGAGGGCTGCAGACTCACTCCTCTTAATGGCGGCCCTGATGGAGGACAGAGGTCCTTGGCTGGAAGAGAGGAAAGAAAAAAAAGTCAGTGATTACGTTGGGGGTTCATTCACCTTCTGTATCTTACCATTAGAGAACACCCACCCAGCAAGGCGCTGAAGGCTTCTCTCCATGTACACAACACACATCTGGGCTTAAAATGATCTGAGCAGTTTCCTTTCCCTTTGTTGCATTCCTTCATACGCGGACCCAAGACTGATCAGCCTATACACTCTCCAAGCTAGAGCTAAACGTGTGTTAAAAATCTACTAACATTGATTAAACCAGCCAGTAAAAGTGTATTCTGTGTATGTTTCATTTTAAGCTGTTCTGAACCATGCAGAGGCATGACCACACCAACACAACACCCCCTATAATCATTAGAAGCCTCCATAGAAACATTACTGCTGTTCTCTCTGCCTCCGCTCTCTCTCTCTCCATCTCTCTTTCCTTCCCTCAGAGGAAACCCAGAGTATTTAGGGAAAGATAACGGCGGAAACGTCCTAGCTCATATCCTTCCGAGTGAAACTTCCCGACAAACAATCACAAAACAACCTTGAACGTTGACAAAGCTTACATACCCAAACTGTTGTAGAGTCTAGCAGTCCACTGTTCTCTCTTTATCCCTCTCTCTCTGCTCTACTCTCTGAGTCTACTGCTGGTTTCTACAGAGCTGAGCAATGTTGACTTCTAGCTGCTAACTATGTCCAGACCCATGAGTCACACATAACACATCCCAGCTAGCAGTCCACTTCTAACACAGGACGGGGAGGGGGAGGGTGAAGGAACACCCCCTTTACCCTCTTTGAACCTTCTTCTTTCCCTCCTCCTCCTCTCCCTCTCCACCTCCTCTCCCTCTACCTCCTCTCCTCCTCCTCTCCCTCTCCTCTCCTCTCCTCTCCCTCTCCACCTCCTCTCCCTCTACCTCCTCTCCTCCTCCTCTCCCTCTACCTCCTCTCCTCCTCCTCCTCTCCCTCTCCTCTCCTCTCCCTCTCCATCTCCTCTCCCTCTATCTCCTCTCCCTCTCCTCCTCCTCTCCCACCTCTCCTCCTCCTCTCCCTCTCCTCCTCTACTCCTCATCTCCTCTCCTCCTTCTCCTCCACACTATTAACTTACATAAACCAGTATATACTTCCTGACATTGAACAACAATCTCCTAAACCTCTGGATAGAAGTTGCCTTCTAAGGTCTTAAGGCTAATATCAGGTTAGGCTATACTGATCCCAGATCAGCGTCTGAAGAGGGGAAACTTCTATCCACCGCCAGAGTTACCTCTCCAGCCTGTTACCATGCCAACCGACTGAAGCTGGAGCCACATAGTTCCAGGGTTGTGTCATAAGCAGTCCCGGCCCAACCTCAGCACCGCACCGGGATACTTAACTGCTACAGCTGTGAGATGGCTGAGCGAGAGAAAGTAGTCCCAGTTATGTTTTAAATAAAAGAGTTTAAAAGGGGAATGGAAACACTTCCGGATGTAAAGCAAAGACATGTATTCATCCACTAATACAAAACTTTATTTTCAGTATTTTGATCTTGAACAACGTTTATTAGGAGGTATGGGAAGCGCCATCTTGAATTGCCATAGTAAAAGGTTTTACTATTCAAAATAAGCGAGACTCAATACGCTCTAAAAGTCTCTAGCTTCATTAGGATTAGTGGTGTTCTTTATTGCATGTCATTTCATTTGAAAGGGTTGTTCTTAGC
This sequence comes from Coregonus suidteri, assembly GCA_036851935.1. Lineage (NCBI taxonomy): Eukaryota > Metazoa > Chordata > Actinopteri > Salmoniformes > Salmonidae > Coregonus > Coregonus suidteri. The sequence continues at coordinate 2,481,207 of CM072256.1, read as the reverse complement.
TTTCAAAATACTGTATGAATCATGTCTTCATATATGGTTGGACACCAGCAAATTATGCTAATTAATGGACGCAGAGGTCCTGGTCTCAGTAAATTCAGGAATTCCAAAACTATTTTACAGACGACGCAACAACGCCAATATGGCGATTTACATTTAGTCAGCTGGTGTTCTAAAACTTGGTGTTTCCATTTCCCTTTTAAATGGTTAACCTGCTTTATGCGTCATGGAAATATTGTTCAGAAGGGTGATTTCACAGTTGTACAGTCCCAAACCAGCCAACCATATAAAACCACTAGCCATGAGAACAGCTCCTAGCCTGACAGCAAGCGTGTCCGCGCAAAGCAAGGTCATCAGTAATGGCAGAGGACAACTAGGCTGTCTCCCAAACTGCAACCCCGTTCCCTTTATAGTGCACTACTTTTCACCGGGGCTCATAGGGGCTCGGGTCAGAAGTATCGCACTATAGAGAGAATAGGGTGTGGTTTGGGATACAGATTATATATGTCAGTCAAAACTGGCAGATCTCTCACCTGAGTCTTTGTTCTTTGTGCCTCTCTGAGCGCTCTGTGGAGAGAGAGAAATAGACAGAGAAAAGAGAGAGAGAAAAGAGAGAGAGAGGGGAGGAGAGAGGAGAGGAGAGAGAGAGAGAGGAGAGGAGAGAGAGAGAGGGGAGGAGAGAGGGGAGGAGAGAGGCCTTGGTCAAGATAACATCACACTAGCTCATTCATCTCTTCTCCCCTGTAACTCCTCCCTCGTTATTTCTGTAAAAAGGAGAATCGATTCTCAAGTCAAACAGGTCCAACAGAAGAAAGATAGATAACTCCCCAGCATCTAAAGTTCCTCTGTCTCTGCTTCGGATAAAACAAACATCCACACAACGATTACAGCAGAACTCCAGCAGTTCTGGTGTATCTAACCTCTTCCAGAACGTAAGCAGAGTAAACTGAAGACCCAGCGGAAAGAAAGTCAACCGCTGTCCAACGGAACTCTCCCCTCTCTCTCTCTGTCTGTGTTCCAGAATGTGGAAATTATGATTGGAACCCTCTGCCATTCCCTGGATCTGGTTGGCTGGTTAAAATACACTGTAGCTGTGATTGGCTAGTGCGGGCTGAGTAGCAGAAAACAGCAGTCAGTCAGTCAGGGGTAGTCAATGTTTCCAGCTGCACTATAACTTATTATAGCCTGTTAACTACAGCTCTGAGTGCAGAGAGTATAGAGGCTTAAAGTTTTAATATGCATGAGTTATAAACGCATTATCAAATCAAGACCATTATAAAACGGGGTGGTTCAAACCCTGAATGCTGATTGGCTGACAGCCGTGGTATATCAGACCGTATAAGACGGGTATGACAAAACATTTCATTTTTACTTCTCTAATTACGTTCCTAACCAGTTTATAATAGCAATAAGGCGCCTCAAGGGTTTGTGGTACGTGGACAATATACCACGGCTAATGGCTGTATCCAGACAGTCCCACGTTGCTTCGTGCGTAAGAACAGTCCTCAGCCGTGGTATATTGGCCATGTGTGTCCCAACACCTCGGGGCGTTGTATTGCTTCAATATAACGCTGCTATGAAAGGTGTTATGAAGATATCCATGTACAGGTTATAATGCATTATACTGCTTATATGACATCTGGGGGTAGTGATCAACATACAGGACAGCAGGATGAAATAGTTGAACTACTCCTTACTGCTGCCTGTTAACTGTGGTTGAACTACTCCTTCCTGCTGCCTGTTAACTGTGGTTGAACTACTCCTTCCTGCTGCCTGTTAACTGTGGTTGAACTACTCCTTACTGCTGCCTGTTAACTGTGGTTGAACTACTCCTTCCTGCTGCCTGTTAACTGTGGTTGAACTACTCCTTACTGCTGCCTGTTAACTGTGGTTGAACTACTCCTTACTGCTGCCTGTTAACTGTGGTTGAACTACTCCTTCCTGCTTCCTGTTAACTGTGGTTGAACTACTCCTTACTGCTGCCTGTTAACTGTGGTTGAACTACTCCTTACTGCTGCCTGTTAACTGTAGTTGAACTACTCCTTACTGCTGCCTGTTAACTGTGGTAGAACTACTCCTTCCTGCTGCCTGTTAACTGTGGTTGAACTACTCCTTCCTGCTGCCTGTTAACTGTGGTTGAACTACTCCTTCCTGCTGCCTGTTAACTGTGGTTGAACTACTCCTTCCTGCTGCCTGTTAACTGTAGTTGAACTACTCCTTACTGCTGCCTGTTAACTGTGGTTGAACTACTCCTTACTGCTGCCTGTTAACTGTGGTTGAACTACTCCTTACTGCTGCCTGTTAACTGTGGTTGAACTACTCCTTCCTGCTGCCTGTTAACTGTGGTTGAACTACTCCTTCCTGCTGCCTGTTAACTGTGGTTGAACTACTCCTTACTGCTGCCTGTTAACTGTGGTTGAACTACTCCTTACTGCTGCCTGTTAACTGTGGTTGAACTACTCCTTACTGCTGCCTGTTAACTGTGGTTGAACTACTCCTTACTGCTGCCTGTTAACTGTGGTTGAACTACTCCTTACTGCTGCCTGTTAACTGTGGTTGAACTACTCCTTACTGCTGCCTGTTAACTGTGGTTGAACTACTCCTTCCTGCTGCCTGTTAACTGTGGTTGAACTACTCCTTCCTGCTGCCTGTTAACTGTGGTTGAACTACTCCTTACTGCTGCCTGTTAACTGTAGTTGAACTACTCCTTACTGCTGCCTGTTAACTGTGGTTGAACTACTCCTTACTGCTGCCTGTTAACTGTGGTTGAACTACTCCTTACTGCTGCCTGTTAACTGTGGTTGAACTACTCCTTCCTGCTGCCTGTTAACTGTGGTTGAACTACTCCTTACTGCTGCCTGTTAACTGTGGTTGAACTACTCCTTACTGCTGCCTGTTAACTGTGGTTGAACTACTCCTTACTGCTGCCTGTTAACTGTGGTTGAACTACTCCTTCCTGCTGCCTGTTAACTGTGGTTGAACTACTCCTTCCTGCTGCCTGTTAACTGTAGTTGAACTACTCCTTACTGCTGCCTGTTAACTGTGGTTGAACTACTCCTTACTGCTGCCTGTTAACTGTGGTTGAACTACTCCTTCCTGCTGCCTGTTAACTGTGGTTGAACTACTCCTTCCTGCTGCCTGTTAACTGTGGTTGAACTACTCCTTACTGCTGCCTGTTAACTGTGGTTGAACTACTCCTTACTGCTGCCTGTTAACTGTGGTTGACTAAACTACTCCTTCCTGCTGCCTGTTAACTGTGGTTGAACTACTCCTTCCTGCTGCCTGTTAACTGTGGTTGAACTACTCCTTCCTGCTGCCTGTTAACTGTGGTTGAACTACTCCTTACTGCTGCCTGTTAACTGTGGTTGAACTACTCCTTACTGCTGCCTGTTAACTGTGGTTGAACTACTCCTTCCTGCTGCCTGTTAACTGTGGTTGAACTACTCCTTCCTGCTGCCTGTTAACTGTAGTTGCACTACTCCTTACTGCTGCCTGTTAACTGTGGTTGAACTACTCCTTCCTGCTGCCTGTTAACTGTGGTTGAACTACTCCTTCCTGCTGCCTGTTAACTGTGGTTGAACTACTCCTTCCTGCTGCCTGTTAACTGTGGTTGAACTACTCCTTCCTGCTGCCTGTTAACTGTGGTTGAACTACTCCTTCCTGCTGCCTGTTAACTGTAGTTGAACTACTCCTTACTGCTGCCTGTTAACTGTGGTTGAACTACTCCTTACTGCTGCCTGTTAACTGTGGTTGAACTACTCCTTACTGCTGCCTGTTAACTGTGGTTGAACTACTCCTTACTGCTGCCTGTTAACTGTGGTTGAACTACTCCTTCCTGCTGCCTGTTAACTGTGGTTGAACTACTCCTTCCTGCTGCCTGTTAACTGTGGTTGAACTACTCCTTCCTGCTGCCTGTTAACTGTGGTTGAACTACTCCTTACTGCTGCCTGTTAACTGTAGTTGAACTACTCCTTACTGCTGCCTGTTAACTGTGGTTGAACTACTCCTTACTGCTGCCTGTTAACTGTGGTTGAACTACTCCTTACTGCTGCCTGTTAACTGTAGTTGAACTACTCCTTACTGCTGCCTGTTAACTGTAGTTGAACTACTCCTTCCTGCTGCCTGTTAACTGTGGTTGAACTACTCCTTCCTGCTGCCTGTTAACTGTGGTTGAACTACTCCTTCCTGCTGCCTGTTAACTGTGGTTGAACTACTCCTTCCTGCTGCCTGTTAACTGTGGTTGAACTACTCCTTCCTGCTGCCTGTTAACTGTGGTTGAACTACTCCTTACTGCTGCCTGTTAACTGTGGTTGCATCCCAAATGGCACCCTATAAAGGGCTCTGGTAAAAAAAATAATGCTCTATTTAGGGAATAGGGTGCCATTTTGGAAGAAACAGGACAATACTTAATATAATATCTATAGTTCTTAGAGAGACTAAAACAATACTAGCCTCTCAGACAGTATCTATAGTTCTTAGAGAGACTAAAACAATACTAGCCTCTCAGACAGTATCTATAGTTCTTAGAGAGACTAAAACAATACTAGCCTCTCAGACAGTAGACAGTATTCATGTTCTTGTGAGTCTCCCTAAGAAGGGTTCGATCCCAGGCAGTGTCACAGCCGGCCGTGACTGGGAGACCCATGAGGCGGTGCACAATTTGCTTCGTCCGGGTTAGGGGAGGGTTTGGCCAGACGGGATTTCCTTGTCCCATCGTGCTCTAGCGACTCCTTGTGGCGGACTGGGCACCTGCAAGCTGACTTCGGTCGTCAGTTGGATGGCGTTTCCTCCGACACATTGGTGCGGCTGGCTTCCGGGTTAAGCGAGCAATATCTCAAGAAGCAGTGCGGCTTGGCAGGGTCGTGTTTCGGAGGACGCGTGGCTCTCGACCTTCGCCTCTCCCGAGTCCGTAGGGGAGTTGCAGCGATGAGACAAGAGATCACGAAATTGAGGAGGAAAAAAAAGGGGTAAAAGTTGTTTTAAATCTAGTACATAACATCTGAATTGGACCCCTAAAAATTCTAACAATGAGTTAGACATGAGGATTCCAAAGAAATGGTTGAAAGGCACCCACGGACTCCCTCGACACCCACGCTTTGGATTTGTTTACCTGGCCACCGTTTTTTTCAAATGATAATCTTTTTGGCACAAATCTAACGCAAGTCAATGGTAACCATATTAGCATTTTCACGCCCCCAGTACACACACCTGATACGTCAGGTAAACATCCTAGAGAGACAGAGACACAGAGAGACAGAGAGAGAGAGAGAGAGAGAGACAGAGAGACAGAGAGACAGAGAGACAGAGAGACAGAGAGACAGAGAGACAGAGAGAGAGAGAGAGAGAGAGCTGGCCAGAGCATTAGGCTACAAATACGCATACCACGTAGCCGTAGAACTATTAGGCTATAGGCCTAATGCAAATTGTTGTTTGTTCCTGAAATGGCCGAATGGCAGAGCTAGCCTTCAGCACCACAAGTTGGTTCAACTTCTTTAACATTATTGCGCAATCCTGGTACTGTGCTATCAGCACCACGCTCCAATCGCTTAAAATGGCCCTCATCAAGATCTGCTGCCTAATAATCATACTCATCACTTATTATTCAATTTACAAATAGAAGATAATCACTTCTCACAATGGTGCTTGCTTAGTAAAGTTAGATCAAAGCTGGATCAATGTCTCGTAAGATCACATAACGATTAATTAGTATTTTACATAACATAACCGAATACAGTGGGGGAAAAAAAGTATTTAGTCAGCCACCAATTGTGCAAGTTCTCCCACTTAAAAAGATAAGAGAGGCCTGTAATTTTCATCATAGGTACACGTCAACTATGACAGACAAATTGAGGAAAAGAAATCCAGAAAATCACATTGTAGGATTTTTAATGAATTTATTTGCAAATTATGGTGGAAAAGAAGTATTTGGTCACCTACAAACAAGCAAGATTTCTGGCTCTCACAGACCTGTAACTTCTTCTTTAAGAGGCTCCTCTGTCCTCCACTCGTTACCTGTATTAATGGCACCTGTTTGAACTTGTTATCAGTATAAAAGACACCTGTCCAAAACCTCAAACAGTCACACTCCAAACTCCACTATGGCCAAGACCAAAGAGCTGTCAAAGGACACCAGAAACAAAATTGTAGACCTGCACCAGGCTGGGAAGACTGAATCTGCAATAGGTAAGCAGCTTGGTTTGAAGAAATCAACTGTGGGAGCAATTATTAGGAAATGGAAGACATACAAGACCACTGATAATCTCCCTCGATCTAGGGCTCCACGCAAGATCTCACCCCGTGGGGTCAAAATGATCACAAGAACGGTGAGCAAAAATCCCAGAACCACACGGGGGGACCTAGTGAATGACCTGCAGAGAGCTGGGACCAAAGTAACAAAGCCTACCATCAGTAACACACTACACCGCCAGGGACTCAAATCCTGCAGTGCCAGACGTGTCCCCCTGCTTAAGCCAGTACATGTCCAGGCCCGTCTGAAGTTTGCTAGAGTGCATTTGGATGATCCAGAAGAGGATTGGGAGAATGACATATGGTCAGATGAAACCAAAATATAACTTTTTGGTAAAAACTCAACTCGTCGTGTTTGGAGGACAAAGAATGCTGAGTTGCATCCAAAGAACACCATACCTACTGTGAAGCATGGGGTGGAAACATCATGCTTTGGGGCTGTTTTTCTGCAAAGGGACCAGGACGACTGATCCGTGTAAAGGAAAGAATGAATGGGGCCATGTATCGTGACATTTTGAGTGAAAACCTCCTTCCATCAGCAAGGGCATTGAAGATGAAACGTGGCTGGGTCTTTCAGCATGACAATGATCCCAAACACACCGCCCGGGCAACGAAAGAGTGGCTTCGTAAGAAGCATTTCAAGGTCCTGGAGTGGCCTAGCCAGTCTCCAGATCTCAACCCCATAGAAAATCTTTGGAGGGAGTTGAAAGTCCGTGTTGCCCAGCGACAGCCCCAAAACATCTCTGCTCTAGAGGAGATCTGCATGGAGGAATGGGCCAAAATACCAGCAACAGTGTGTGAAAACCTTGTGAAGACTTACAGAAAACGTTTGACCTGTGTCATTGCCAACAAAGGGTATATAACAAAGTATTGAGAAACTTTTGTTATTGACCAAATTCTTATTTTCCACCATAATTTGCAAATAAATTCATTAAAAATCCTACAATGTGATTTTCTGGAGAAAAAAATTCTCATTTTGTCTGTCATAGTTGACGTGTACCTATGATGAAAATTACAGGCCTCTCTCATCTTTTTAAGTGGGAGAACTTGCACAATTGGTGGCTGACTAAATACTTTTTCCCCCACTGTAATAGCATAGGATAGCAGACCTATAACGTTACTGTTACACAAATAAAAACTCCTTTCTGACATTAAAATGGACATTTTAGGATGCTTAGCTGAAGCTGAATAGTCACCCCCAAGAAATCTCAAGCGCCAAAACTCTTTACAGGATACACACATCATCATCATCACCACCACCACCCTCGCTCACAGAGTCCTCCTGATCTAAAATACAACATATAATACAGTGCATTCGGAAAGTATTCAGACCCCTTGACTTTTTCCACATTTTGTTACGTTACAGCCTTATTCTAAAACGGATTAAATTGTTTTTCCCCATCAATCTACACACACACACACACACACACACACACACACACAATACCCCATAATGACAAAGCAAAAACTGTTTTTTAGAAATATTTGCACATTTATAAAAAAAAAAAAACACAAATATGACATTTACATAAGTATTCAGACCCTTTACTCAGTACTTTGCTGAAGCACCTTTGGCAGCAATTACAGCCTTGAGTCTTCTTGGGTATGACGCTACAAGCTTGGCACACCTGTATTTGGGGAGTTTCTCCCATTCTTCTCTGCAGATCCTCTCAAGCTCTGTCAGGTTGGATGGGGAGCGTCGCTGCACAGCTATTTTCAGGTCTCTCCAGAGATGTTCGATCGGGTTCAAGTCCGGGCTCTGGCTGGGCCACTCAAGGACATTCAGAGACTTGTCCCGAAGCCACTCCTGCGTTGTCTTGGCTGTGTGCTTAGGGTCGTTGTCCGGTTGGAAGGTGACCCTTCGCCCCAGTCTGAGGTCCTGAGCGCTCTGGAGCAGGTTTTCACCAAGGATCTTTCTGTACAAGCTTTCTCTTGATCCTGACTAGTCTCCCAGTCCCTGCCGCTGAAAAACATCCCCACAGCATGATTCTGCCACCACCATGGTTCACCCCCGTAGGGATGGTATTCGCCAGGTGATGAGCGTGACGCTTGACTATCAGGCCAAAGAGTTCAATCTTGATTTCATCTGACCAGAGAATCTTGTTTCTCATGGTCTGAGAGTCTTTAGGTGCCTTTTGACAAACTCCAAGAGGGCTGTCATGTGCCTTTTACTGAGGAGTGGCTTCCGTCTGGCCACTCTACCATAAAGGCCTGACTGGTGGAGTGCTGCAGAGATGGTTGTCCTTCTGGAAGGTTCTCCCATCTCCACAGAGGAACTCTGGAGCTCTGTCAGAGTGACCATTGGGTTCTTGGTCACCTCCCTGACCAAGGCCCTTCTCGCCCAATTGCTCAGTTTGGCTGGGCGGCCAGCTCTAGGAAGAGTCTTGGTGGTTCCAAACTTCTTCCATTCAAGAATGATGGAGGCCACTGTGGTCTTGGGGACCTTCAATGCTGCAGAAATGTTTTGGTACCCTTCCCCAGATCTGTGCCTCGACACAAATCCTGTCTCGGAGCTCTACGGACAATTCCTTCGACCGCATGGTTTTTGCTCTGACATGCACTGTCTACTGTGGGACCTTATATAGACAGGTGTGTGCCTTTCCAAATCATGTCCTATCAATTGAATTAAAGGGGAACAATCAAAAGGGCAGTGGAACTGGCTTTGAGGTCCAGAGTTGAGTTTGAGGGATGTAGGCTCCCCGATTCTGTCTGGACCAAAAGGGTATGGTAATGGTTTTAGGCTCCGTCGGCCGCTGCATGTGGCTATGAAATATGATTCTGTCTGGACCAATGGTGATGAAGCCTGTGATTCCAACTGATTCCTATATTGTAATTTTTCTCGTTTGATGACTCTGATGAGGCAACTGTTCGGATGCTGGTTTCTCCTAAAGTAAATTGATGTTTTGCCAAAATTGTATAATTACTCCTGTCTAAATAAAATCATTCAAAATACTTCACCAGAGAACATGACCGCCACAGAGGATCATTAGCTTCTTTATTTATTTTTGCTGTGGATCGTTTCAAATCCCAAGCACATAGCCCTCTGCCTATTGGGGAAGCCAGCAGCTTGGGTAGCGTGCGTGGCGATAGGTCTAGCTGATTATTGGAGTTGCGGCAGTCAGTGAAAAGCATCTAAAATGTGTGAAGATAATGTGTCTTGAGTATAATTTAAAATGTTGAGACAAGGGGAGGGGGTGTATGGCGAAGATATGGAACATCTCTTTCCAGAATACACTCAGCTCTCCAGAATACTACATGCACTCACCTCTCCAGAATACTACATGCACTCAGCTCCCCAGAATACATCCACTCTGCTCCCCAGAATACATCCACTCAGCTCCCCAGAATACATGCACTTTTGAAACAATTGTTGCGCATTCATTGTTTCATTGGGTGAATTGTTTGCCGTTTGATTGTAAATTTTTTAAAATCAATTACCCATTTACATGTCACCAGTAGGGCTAGTAAATGTTAATCACCGCCATGAACATTAATTTCTGTTAACGTGTACCCTGTTAATTACAGTCATTTACAATCACTCATTCTCGGAGTGGAAACATTGTTTGCAGAGTTCACAACCTGCTACACTTGTGAGAAACAAGTTTTGGTTTATTTCATAACCATTATGGAGTTGTCCATTTTTTCCCATTGTCTTTTGTTTGGAGTGCTCCATGTGAGCAATGAGCATGTGTCTGGTTTCTCTGTCCTGATGACGTTGAGGGAGTGCTCGCGCTCAACTGAGCACGCAGAGAAGTACCTGGCCTGCTGCACGCAAATGTAGGAAAATACCAATTTGGGAACGTCTGATGTCCGATCGTGTTAACTCACCACGTCCACCACTAATAAGCTGAGCTTCTCAGGCATTTAGCAGACGCTCTTATCCAGAGCGACTTACAGGAGCAATTAGGGTTAAGTGTCTTGCTCAAGGGCACATCGACAGATTTTTCACCTAGTCGGCTCGGGGATATGAACCAGCGACCTTTCGGTTACTGGCACAACGCTCTTAACCACTAAGCTACCTGCCGCCCCGGGTTTTTTCAACTCACAGTCGCCGAAGTCAACCAAGTCTGTTTTAACATCCATTGTGAATGATGATGGTTCCTCACAGTATTAGAAAAATCATTCCAGCACTCACCAAGCCTCGATAATCACCAAGCCTCGATAATCACCAAGCCTCGATGTGAAAGAGCACAATGTAAGGATCTGATGATCCCATATCTCCAGGGGAAACATCATAAAATGTAAGGATCTGATGATCCCATATATCCAGGGGAAACATCATAAAATCCCTGAAAATTTTTCCCTTGCACAAAAACAGCTGTCTGTCTGTCCTGAGCTCACTGACGCTGGAAACTCTGAGGGCCTGGAATAGAATGTTGTGGGAAACTGAGGGCCTGGAATAGAATGTTGTGGGAAACTGAGGGCCTGGAATAGAATGTTATGGGAAACGGAGGGCCTGGAATAGAATGTTATGGGAAACTGAGGGCCTGGAATAGAATGTTGTGGGAAACTGAGGGCCTGGAATAGAATGTTGTGGGAAACTGAGGGCCTGGAATAGAATGTTATGGGAAACTGAGGGCCTGGAATAGAATGTTGTGGGAAACTGAGGGCCTGGAATAGAATGTTATGGGAAACTGAAGGGCCTGGAATAGAATGTTATGGGAAACTGAGGGCCTGGAATAGAATGTTGTGGGAAACTGAGGGCCTGGAATATAGAATGTTATGGGAAACTGAGGGCCTGGAATATAGAATGTTTATGGGAAACTGAGGGCCTGGAATAGAATGTTATGGGAAACGGAGGGCCTGGAATAGAATGTTATGGGAAACTGAGGGCCTGGAATAGAATGTTATGGGAAACTGAGGGCCTGGAATAGAATGTTATGGGAAACTGAGGGCCTGGAATAGAATGTTTGTGGGAAACTGAGGGCCTGGAATAGAATGTTGTGGGAAACTGAGGGCCTGGAATAGAATGTTGTGGGAAACTGAGGGCCTGGAATAGAATGTTGTGGGAAACTGAGGGCCTGGAATAGAATGTTATGGGAAACTGAAGGGCCTGGAATAGAATGTTATGGGAAACTGAGGGCCTGGAATAGAATGTTATGGGAAACTGAGGGCCTGGAATAGAATGTTATGGGAAACTGAGGGCCTGGAATAGAATGTTATGGGAAACTGAGGGCCTGGAATAGAATGTTATGGGAAACTGAGGGCCTGGAATAGAATGTTATGGGAAACTGAGGGCCTGGAATAGAATGTTATGGGAAACTGAGGGCCTGGAATATAGAATGTTATGGGAAACTGAGGGCCTGGAATAGAATGTTGTGGGAAACTGAGGGCCTGGAATAGAATGTTGTGGGAAACTGAGGGCCTGGAATAGAATGTTGTGGGAAACTGAGGGCCTGGAATAGAATGTTGTGGGAAACTGAGGGCCTGGGTTGATACAATGTTGCAAGTTCGCTAGCGATATCTGAAGTCAAGATAGATATAAAAGGGAGACAGGCGGAGTAGAGAGATGAATGGATTGAAAGTATGTATTTTACTTAGTTGACGATGGTAGTTCTAGGCCTCCTGCTGCATTGGCCTATAGGCTATCTCTGAGTTCTATGGTAGTTCTAGGCCTACTGCTGCATTGGCCTATAGGCTATCTCAGAGTTCTATGGTAGTTCTAGGCCTACTGCTGCATTGGCCTATAGGCTATCTCAGAGTTCTATGGTAGTTCTAGGCCTCCTGCTGCATTGGCCTATAGGCTATCTCTGAGTTCTATGGTAGTTCTAGGCCTCCTGCTGCATTGGCCTATAGGCTATCTCAGAGTTCTATGGTAGTTCTAGGCCTCCTGCTGCATTGGCCTATAGGCTATCTCTGAGTTCTATGGTAGTTCTAGTCCTCCTGCTGCATTGGCCTATAGGCTATCTCAGAGTTCTATGGTAGTTCTAGGCCTATAGGCTATCTCAGAGTTCTATGGTAGTTCTAGGCCTATAGGCTATCTCTGAGTTCTATGGTAGTTCTAGGCCTACTGCTGCATTGGCCTATAGGCTATCTCAGAGTTCTATGGTAGTTCTAGGCCTCCTGCTGCATTGGCCTATAGGCTATCTCTGAGTTCTATGGTAGTTCTAGGCCTCCTGCTGCATTGGCCTATAGGCTATCTCAGAGTTCTATGGTAGTTCTTCTAGGCCTATAGGCTATCTCTGAGTTCTATGGTAGTTCTAGCCTCCTTCTAGGCCTATAGGCTATCTCGGAGTTCTATGGTAGTTCTAGGCCTACTGCTGCATTGGCCTATAGGCTATCTCAGAGTTCTATGGTAGTTCTAGGCCTATTGGCTATAGGCTCTGAGTTCTATGGTAGTTCTAGGCCTACTGCTGCATTGGCCTATAGGCTATCTCTGAGTTCTATGGTAGTTCTAGGCCTACTGCTGCATTGGCCTATAGGCTATCTCAGAGTTCTATGGTAGTTCTAGGCCTATAGGCTATCTCTGAGTTCTATGGTAGTTCTAGGCCTCCTGCTGCATTGGCCTATAGGCTATCTCAGAGTTCTATGGTAGTTCTAGGCCTCCTGCTGCATTGGCCTATAGGCTATCTCAGAGTTCTATGGTAGTTCTAGGCCTACTGCTGCATTGGCCTATAGGCTATCTCAGAGTTCTATGGTAGTTCTAGGCCTATAGGCTATCTCTGAGTTCTATGGTAGTTCTAGGCCTACTGCTGCATTGGCCTATAGGCTATCTCTGAGTTCTATGGTAGTTCTAGGCCTACTGCTGCATTGGCCTATAGGCTATCTCAGAGTTCTATGGTAGTTCTAGTCCTCTAGGCCTATAGGCTATCTCAGAGTTCTATGGTAGTTCTAGGCCTCCTGCTGCATTGGCCTATAGGCTATCTCAGAGTTCTATGGTAGTTCTAGGCCTACTGCTGCATTGGCCTATAGGCTATCTCAGAGTTCTATGGTAGTTCTAGGCCTATAGGCTATCTCAGAGTTCTATGGTAGTTCTAGGCCTCCTGCTGCATTGGCCTATAGGCTATCTCTGAGTTCTATGGTAGTTCTAGGCCTCCTGCTGCATTGGCCTATAGGCTATCTCAGAGTTCTATGGTAGTTCTAGGCCTCCTGCTGCATTGGCCTATAGGCTATCTCTGAGTTCTATGGTAGTTCTAGGCCTCCTGCTGCATTGGCCTATAGGCTATCTCTGAGTTCTATGGTAGTTCTAGGCCTATAGGCTATCTCTGAGTTCTATGGTAGTTCTAGGCCTATAGGCTATCTCTGAGTTCTATGGTAGTTCTAGGCCTCCTGCTGCATTGGCCTATAGGCTATCTCTGAGTTCTATGGTAGTTCTAGGCCTCCTGCTGCATTGGCCTATAGGCTATCTCAGAGTTCTATGGTAGTTCTAGGCCTATAGGCTATCTCTGAGTTCCACATGCTCATTTCTTTTGCCGCCGATGGATCACAGTGTTTCAGTGAGTCCATTCGGCAGAGGCTGGTGCTCTAGCATTAGTTAAATTTGAACTTTTTAGATTTCTAGCATTTTTATTCTGATTAACCACGTGACAATGATTTTTAGAAACAAAAAATGTTTATTATTGAAATGAAACTGTTCCGCGAAAATGCACATATGAAAATCATAACTGCCACGCAGATCGGTCGAAATGGTAGGATCATTCTAAGCTTCCCCAAACTTGAAACTCACGCGCCGTCTATCGTCTTTACGGTACGTTTCGACCAGAACCAGCACCTCTGCTTGACAACACTTCGCTCCAAAAGACTGTCCGCTTCATGGGCATGGGCGTAGGTGTGAACCCATTCAAGTAAGTAAATACATTTTGAAAATGTAAAAAAAAAAATGATTGACTTGCAAACATTGTTGTGCAAATCTCTCTTCACCCACCATCAACACCATCAATTTCTGCAATCCCCCTCCATGCCATTGACCTTCTGATTTTGTCTCTGTATTCGAGTGGCGCAGTGGTCTAATGGCACTGCGCGGCGCAGTGCTAGCTGTGCCACTAGAGATCCTGGTTCGAATCCAGGCTCTGTCGCGACCGGGAGACCCATTGGGGCGGCGCAAAATTGGCCCAGCGTCGTCCAGGGTAGGGGAGGGAATGGCCGGCATGGGGATGTAGCTCAGTTGGTAGAGCATGGTGTTTGCAACGCCAGGGTAGTGGGTTCGATTCCCACAGGGGGTATGAAAAAAAAAAAAAAACTTGCACATTAACTGTAAGTCGCTCTGGATACACCAGCGTCTGCTAAATGACTCCAAAATTGTAAATGTAAAATGTAGCAAAGTGACGTCAGAACCAGAAACAGCGATGACTGGCTTTTCCTCCATCTTTTTTTGGTTGTGCCTTGTCCGGAACTAATGGCAGGCAGAACTACGATTTTCAAGCAAACATCTGCTCCTCACCTGATTGGCTAACGGCAGCGGTAGTCACGTGCAATTTGCATAAAGTAGAGCAGAGTACTTTTTCAGCCGCTCCGCTAGCGGGGTTCTCGCCTCTCACCTTCCCACAATCCCCTGCGCTTTGCCCTACGTGTCCCCAACTTGAAAATTAATGGGAAAGGAATTCGTCTCACGAATTCGGAAGTGGTGAAAACACCTTTGTTACTGTAACAACTAATTAAAACAAAATGTGCAAGCGCATGCACACATAGGAGGTCCCGTGATTTTAAAAAAACGTGCCCGCCTACGGAAATCAAATCCAACTGATTCGTTCTGCCTCAGGCACTGGGCTCACGAAACAGTAATTCAAGAAGATCAAACGCATATTCCCATGAAACTGATTGAGATCAATAACATGATTTGCATGCAGATGCGGTTTTGGACGTTTCACCATTAAAACGTGAATGATTATAATTCACGATCGACAGCGATGATATTATGAAATTAATGTACGCATAACTTGTAATGCTGATTATTAGTAATTAGTAAATGTGGGTTTTGGTTTTGGTTTTTAAACAACTAATTGACAGAGGTTGGTTCAGTTATTTGAATTCCGTTTAGTTCTGTTTTTTCTGCGTGCCCAATGCGCACATTGTAGTTTCTCTAGAGATAAATCAGATCCATCCTGAACTGTGTGATGTAGTTGGGAGTTGTAGTTTCTCTGGAGATAAATCAGATCCATCCTGAACTGTGTGATGTAGTTGGGAGTTGTAGTTTCCAACAGGCCAATATTCGACATAGTTTAGCGCATAAAACGTAGTAATGAACTACAATGACCATAATCCATTGCGAATCTACTTGTCATGTCTGTGTTCCTTTTTCACCTGCTACAGAAGAGACCGAAGAATGTGCAATAATCCTTAGGGGATACAGAGAGCAGCTGTTTCTCTACCTGAAAATACATGATATACAGTACCAGTTAAAAGTTGACACACCTACTCAGTCAAGGGTTTTTCTATATTTTTACTATTTTCTACATTGTAGAATAATAGTGAAGACATCAAAACTACGAAATAACACATATGGAATCATGTAGTAACCAAAAAGTGTTTAAAAAAAAAATCGAAATATATTTTATATTTGAGATTCTTCAAAGTAGCCACCCTTTTGCCTTGATGACAGCATTGCACACTCTTGGCAAGTATAAAATATATATTTTGACATGATTCCATAGGTGTTATTTCATAGTTTTCATGTCTTCACTATTATTCTAAAATGTAGAAAATAGTAAAAATAAAGACAAACCCTTGAATGAGTAAAACTGGTAAAGAGTTGAAAACATACCTTGAGTCATTAAAACTCGAGTAGGTCTTGTCCACTATACTTTTGAGTCGGTTGGTACTTTGTGCATACAGTCATTTTTGAAGTCAGGATTATTTCACTTATAATTCATTGTATCACAAATTACAAAAGTTTACACTAAGTTGACTGTGCCTTGAAACAGCTTGGAAAATTCCAGAAAATTATGTCATGGCTTTAGAAGCTTCTGATAGGCTAATTGACATCATTTGAGTCAATTTGAGGTGTACCTGTGGATGTATTTCAAGGCCTACCTTCAAACTCAGTGCCTCTTTGCTTGACATCATGGGAAAATCAAAAGAAATCAGCCAAGACCTCAGAAAAATAATTGTAGACCTCCACAAGTCTGGTTCATCCTTGGGAGCAATTTCCAAACGCCTGAAGGTACCACATTCATCTCTACAAACAATAGTACGCAAGTATAAACACCATGGGACCACGCAGCCATCATACCGCTCAGGAAGGAGACGTGTTCTGTCTCCTAGAGATGAACGTACTTTGGTGCGAAAAGTGCAAATAAATCCCAGAACAACAGCAATTATGTGGATATATTGAACCAACATCAGTCAGGAAGTTAAAGTTTGGTCACAAATGGGTCTTCCAAATGGACAATGACCCCAAGCATACTTCCAAAGTTGTGGAAAAATGGCTTAAGGACAACAAAGTCAAGGTATTGGAGTGGCCATCACAAAGCCCTGACCTCAATCCTATAGAACATTTGTGGGCAGAACTGAAAAAGCGTATGCGAGCAAGGAGGCCTACAAACCTGACTCAGTTACACCAGCTCTGTCAGGAGGAATAGGCCAAAATTCACCCAACTTATTGTGGGAAGCTTGTGGAAGGCTACCCGAAACGTTTGACCCAAGTTAAACAATTTAAAGGCAATGCTACCAAATACTAATTGAGTGTATGTAAAGTTCTGACCAACTGGGAATGTGATGAAAGAAATAAAAGCTGAAATAAATCATTCTCTCTACTATTATTCTGACATTTCACATTCTTAAAATAAAGTGGTGATCCTAACTGACCTAAGAAAGGGAATTTTTACTATGATTAAATGTCAGGAATTGTGAAAAAACTGAGTTTAAATGTATTTAGCTAAGCTGTATGTGAACTTTAGACTTCAACTGTATAAAACATTTGATTGATAGTTGGTATTCATAAAAGTCTGCCTTATTTACTTTGATGAACTACTAAAATAGTGATTTTGTCAGACAGCATAGACAGCAGCTCCTATAGAGATGAGATGACTTGGAATTAAATAATAGTTATCAAATAAAACAAATCTAATATACAGAACTGAAATATTTTATTAAAGTGAATAAATGATGGTTAATAAGTGATCAGCAGTAATGGTCGGTCACTACCATCATGGGACTTTGATTCATTGTTTTATTCTGTGTTACAGCATTCTACCCAAATAATCGAAACCTGGGATTTTTTTTGTAATAATCGAACCGAACTCAAAAGTCACTAATCGCTCAGCACTACTAACTTGGTAATTCAGGGTATTAAACATATCAAATGTTATTGTGGGTATATGCAGACTTTGCAATTGGAGGATGCACTTTATGCATATTCTATAATGATATAGAATTATCTTATTCATAATGATATAGTCAACAGTTACATCTGTTGGTACGAACGATGAGGAAATGATGACGCTCCCCCCCTCTCGCACCTAAAAAAATAAATAACACTAAACTGATTGTATCATTTTCTCATCATGCAATCCATCCATTACACTGACAAAGTACTTTAAAACTAAATACATAGCACATCAACTATTCTGTGGGAATGGTGTCTGGTGAAATGTTCCCTACCTCCAGATGAGTTGGCCGTTCTAGGTTGTCGTCTTACGACAGGTTCCCTCGGTTCCCCCGGTTCCCCTGTCCAAGTGTCCTGGTCTTCGTCCTCCAGTCTCCTCGCCTCGGCCATGGCAGAGAGAGACACTGTTCTAGTGAACGAAGACAGCTAGTGCTCTAAAACAATGGATAGCAACATGTCCTACAAACCAAACTCTCCTAAACAACACAACAACTCGCGTTACTTTTCACAAAACAAGTTGACTACCGTCAATATCCTTCGCCAACGTTGGGAGTGTGTAAAAGTATCATAAAGAGATGGAAAAACAATTTATTGCCAATAATAACCGGAGAGACTATCGAATAATAGCTAGTTTGTCTGAGCTGTGTCGCTCCAAGCACGTCCCTACGTCAGAGCAGGAAGAGCTGTCGGGATATGGACGGCCGTCACTAGTTAACACAGCCACTAAATCATATGCTTGTCTACATTTTTTTTCTTCACATTTCCCTACTTTGAATAATACTTCAGTTAAATTGCGGTAAACATGCTGTTTAGAGGCGTAACCAGACCTCCGTTGACTCTCCAGTAGGGGAAAAAAAATTGTCAATAATAATGTTGGAAAAAGGTTTGGTTACTAACCACACAAACACCTGCTTGATAATAAGGTCAAAGGTCTCTTTCAGAATGATCCGTAAGTATTACCCTGCGAATCATTTACCCGAAGAAACTCAAAGAAGACATTAACATTAACTGTAGAACACTTTTTGTGTTGAGCATCCAGAAACAGTTTTTGCATTTATTTTGGCAAAGAGATTATGGCAAGATATTTGTAGATTTATAATTTATAATATTCTTGATGACTTTTGTTTATTGTGGGAGAATGTGCTGCTCGGTTTCCTTTACTATAATAAGGATTCAATAACAAATAATTCTACCTCTTAAATGTAATGGTGCCAATAGAAACGTTTCATATTCATAAATGTAAAGAACCACTCTTCCTTGTTTTCTATAAGGAGTTCGATCAGTACATTAAGACCATTCTATATTCTTCCAATCAGAAAGCTGTTAAAACAATCAATACAATGTGTATTTTAAGGTCTTTGTATAATTTGTCATTTCTTGTACCCCCTAGCATATATGTTGTTCTTGTTTGCTTGTTTGTATACTTCCTGAATGAATAGGTGTGTTATTTGTTTAAGTCATAGGCCTGTTCATGTGCTATCCGAGTTATCAGAAGCTCCTAGTTCCCAGTGGGAAATATCACTTGAAAAGACCCTCCAAGTCGGAATTACAAGTGAGAAACTCTGAGAAAATGTTCTAACCCGAGTTGGCCGAGTTGTGACGTTTCACCACTAACATTTTACCTTTTCAACCAAAAGTAAATCCGTTTTTGATTACAACCTTATCAATATGGAAAATGTTGCTAGTTTGATACATATGTCAATGTTAAGCAAGCTAAGTTTATTATTAGCATAACAGTGTTTATCTAGCTAGCAAGCTAAGAAGTTTATCAAGCTAGCTAAAATCTTATTGGTTGAATAATTATTCTGACTTCAAAGGCACGTGAACACATTGAAGTCGGATGTATGACGTCACACTTCCCAGTCTCCCATTTTCAACGAGCACACCCATAATTATGGCTAAACCCCACCCCTTTTTTACAATTGATCTTCTTAAAATGCGATTTTAACCCTAACCTTAACCACACTGCTAACCCTATGCCTAACCCTAACCCTAACCACACTGCTAACCCTAACCCTAACCACACTGCTAACCCTATGCCTAACCCTAACCACACTGCTAACCCTATGCCTAACCCTAACCACAGTGCTAACCCTATGCCTAACCCTAACCACACTGCTAACCCTATGCCTAACCCTAACCTTAACCACACTGCTAACCCTATGCCTAACCCTAACCTTAACCACACTGCTAACCCTATGCCTAACCCTAACCCTAACCACACTGCTAACCCTATGCCTAACCCTAACCACACTGCTAACCCTATGCCTAACCCTAACCCTAACCACACTGCTAACCCTATGCCTAACCCTAACCCTAACCACACTCCTAACCCTAACAATTTATTTGTAGCCAATTTTTTGACTTTGTGGCTGTGGAATCTTACTTTGTGGGAATATGTTTTAAAAAATAAAAATGTTGGTTGGTTTTCTATGATATTGCTCAACATTTTCATGAGAAATGCTCCACAGGCGTTGACTGGAAACTAGGAAAACTAAGGAGGGTGCTTGACATGTTTGTTTTCATAGTTTGAAATATTGCACAGAACTAGGCCTAAACACTTGAAAAAGTTGTCTGTGTCCGCTTCCTGTGACCGCAGACATATAGTTATAGTAGTCTCCCGAGTGGCGCAGTGGTCTAAGGCACTGCATCGCAGTGCTAGCTGTGCCACTAGAGATCCTGGTTCGTATCCAGGCTCTGTCGTAGCCGGCCGCGACCGGGAGACCCATGCGCACAATTGGCCCAGTGTCGTCCAGGGTAGGGGAGGGGATGTAGCTCAGTTGGTAGAGCATGGCGTTTGCAACGGCAGGGTTGTGGGTTCGATTCCCACGGGGGGCCAGTATGAAAAAAAATATATATATATATAATAATGTATGCACTCACTAACTGTAAGTCGCTCTGGATAAGAGCGTCTGCTAAAATGACTGTAATGTAAAGAGTAAGAACTATGTTAAACTGTAACGTCAGGCTTGGTCACCAACATGTTTAGACTGGGTGTGGAAGATAATTGTTCTTATCCCCGATGTGAAGGCTACGGTCTGTCTGTGGCCGTCCAGCACAGGCCTATAATAAATATGCCATTTAGCAGACGCTTTTATCCAAAGCGACTTAGTCATGCGCGCCATACATGTTTACGTATGGGGTGGTCCCGGGGAATCGAACCCACTACCCTGGGCGTTACAAGCGCCACGCTCTACCAATTGAGCTACAGAGGACCTCATATAGGGCCTATGGGTCCAGGTTATGTCCTATCGTTGGTTATTATAGACCTACAACAGAGGAAAACAACTAACGGGACATTTCAACACTGTAAGATTCAGATTCAGAACACTTTAATGTCCTCAAGGAGGCAATTCAAATGTAAAAACACAGCAACAACAGGAAGAAAAAAAAAGCAACCGATATTTGCAGAATATTTACAAACAAGTCGCCAGGATAGTGCAAAGTCTTAACATTTCTGAATAAGGCTTGTATTTGCATAAGTAAGTAGGCCATAACGACTATGTAGCCTGTGTTATGTTATGTCCAGTAAAGAGGTTACAGTTCATCGACACTTTATAGAGTTGTCCTGTAATGTATCAACTCAACATCAATCAATACGGATCATGTTGATAATCCACAATTAAAGTTGCGCGTAATTGGTCAATCTCAATCATCAATATGGATAATCTCAATCAATATGGATCATGTTGATCTGGGGCGGCAGGTAGCTTGGGGCGGCAGGTAGCTTAGTGATTAAAGTTGCGCGTAATTGGTCAATATCAATTATTAGTTATCAATATGGATAATCTCAATCAATATGGATCATGTTGATAATCCACAATTAAAGTTGCGCGTAATTGGTCAATATCAATATGGATAATCTCAATCAATATCATCAAATGGATAATGTCGACAAGCTAAAGGGGCAGCAGGTAGCTTAGTGGATTCATATTGATTCATCAATGATTGATATTCAATGAGATTATCCATTTGATATTGACCAATTAAAGTCGCGCGAATTGCTGCTGGCACCCCCCCCATCTCCCGACTAGAATCCCCACTCTCGACGGGTCTGACCTAGAGTATGTGGAAACTACAAATACCTAGGTGTCTGGTTAGACTGTAAACTCAACTTCCAGACTCACATAAAGAATCTCCATCATCCAAAGTTAAATCTAGAATATGGCTCGTGTTGATAATCGCAATTAAAGCCTCCTTCACTCATGCTGCCAAACATGCCCTCGTAAAACTGACTATCCTACCGATCCTTGACTTCGGCGATGTCATTTACAAAATAGCCTCCATACACTCTACTCAGCAAATTGGATAATAGTCTATCACAGTGCCATCCGTTTTGATCTCCAAAGCCCCATATACTACCCACCACTGTGACCTGTACGCTCTTGTTGGCTGGTCCTCACTACATGTTCGTCGTCAAACCCACTGGCTCCAGGCCATATATAAATCACTGCTAGGGCAAATCCCCGCCTTATCTTAGCTCATTGGTCACCATAGCAGCACCCACCCGAAGTCTGCAATCCAGCAGGTATCTCTCAACTGGATCATTTGATAAGCCACACCTCCTTCGCGCCGTCAATCTCCTTCCAGTATCTCTGCTGCTCAATCAACTGGAACGAATTGCAAAATCTCTGAAGCTGGAGACTCTTATCTCCCTCAATAACTTTAAGCATCAGTTGTCAGAGCACCTTACCGATCACTGCACAATGTACACAGCCCATCTGAAATTAGCCCACCCAACTACCTCATCCCCATATTGTTATTTATTGCTCATCAAGTTTGCACCCCAGTATCTCTATTTGCACATAATCTCTTGCACATCTATCCACAATTCCAGTGTTAATACTATTGTAATTATTCTGCACTATATCCTATTTATTGCCTTACCTCCATAACTTGCTACATTTGCACACACTGTATATATATTTTCTGTTGTATTTCTGACTTTATGTTTTTTACCCCATATGTAACTCTGTGTTGTTTTTTATTACACAATTTGCTTTATCTTGGCAGGTCGTCAGTTGTAAATGAGAACCTGTTCTCAACTGGCTAACCTCAATAAATAAAGGTGAAATAAAAAAAATAAAAAATAAAAATTGAGAGCGTTGTGCCAGTAACCAAAAGGTCGCTGGTTTTAATCTCTGAGCCGACTAGGTGAAAATCTGTAGATGTGCCCTTGAGCAAGGCACTTAACCCTAATTACTCCTGTAAATCGCTCTGGATGAGAGCGTCTGCTAATATGATTAAAATGTTGTTGTTTTTTTTGTCGTGAATAATTGGTCAGCTGTTTAGTTTAGGTAGATCTGTCCATAAGAGATGTGTACAACATGAAGATTGTAGGAAATCGCACTAATGCTTAATAGCCTTGTGAGGGAATGCAATAGATCCAATAGTTTTGTTTACAAGATGAAGTTTGAAGGCGACACCAGTGACCAGACAAAGCCGATCAAGGACGGGGGACGGGGGGGGGGGGGGGGGGGGGGGGGGGGGGGGATAAAGCCGCAGCGGAGCAGCTACGTAGACAGCGGGCACTTCAACTACGTAAAAGAAAATGCTGCACATGCGCAGAAATGTCCGTATTTTTTTGCTTGGGCAAAATTGGGATACAGAAACTCCATATTCGTAGCCACTTCGTATCTTTTATCCATCATCTATTGTAGTTATAGCATTTCAACACTAGATGTCACTATAGCTTTTGCACCAGGGCACGTAGTGTGAGGAAAATATCTGAGCGCATTTATGATGGACTGCTCATGGCAGGGTTAATGGGGAATAGAACATAGGTCTATCAGGCTTTTACCTTTATTTTGTGGGCATCTCCTGTGGGAAACAATAGGCAGGCTATGAATGTACACATGCCTTCATGTGGCCACAGACGTCCATGAAAAACAGCATAACAAGCACGCCCTTAGAGGTCCCTTACATTATTCCCAGGGGGCAACATTGTCTCGGAACTTCCGCATTAGGGACAGTTCGAAATTTACTGGGGGGGGGGGGGGGGGGGTTGGTACATGATAGTGGAGGGTTGTCTAACTTTTTAATTTTTTGCTTTGGGCAGGGTTTTGTGATTTTTTTTTATAGGGCACAGAGGAGGGTAGTGCATTTTTTCGATGGTTTACATTTTCCCATTCTGCAGGTATTACTATATAATTTCTGACATATTTCCTCATCTGCTGCTTGTGAATCGCAAAAATGCAGCTGTAGCGTTCCTTTCTAATTGTGTCGCTGCAAAACTAATTTTGTAGATACTTCATGTTGATTTGGACATTACATTGATGGGACATTGCAATTCAATAGATGCTAGTAGGCAACCTGAAGTAAACACTTTTTTGTTGTATTTTACCCCCCTTTTTCGATCTTGTCTCATCGCTGCAAAGGTCAGTCAGGTTTCAACAGACTGGTCATTCAACTGAGACTGCTCTTCTCTGTGTCACAGAGGCTCTCCGCACTGCTAAAGATAACTCTCTCGCCCTCTGCTCTTGTCCCTTCTAGACCTGTCTGCTGCCTTTGATACTGTGAACCATCAGATCCTCCTCTCCACCCTCTCCGAGTTGGGCATCTCCGGCGCTGCTCACTCTTGGATTGCGTCCTACCTGACAGGTCGCTCCTACCAGGTGGCGTGGCGAGAATCTGTCTCCGCACCACGTGCTCTCACCACTGGTGTCCCCAAGGGCTCAGTTCTAGGCCCTCTCCTATTCTCTCTATACACCAAGTCACGTGGCTCTGTCATATCCTCACATGGTCTCTCCTATCATTGCTACGCAGACGACACACAATTAATTTTCTCCTTTCCCCCTTCTGATAACCAGGTGGCGAATCGCATCTCTGCATGTCTGGCAGACATATCAGTGTGGAGGTCGGATCACCACCTCAAGCTGAACCTCGGCAAGACGGAGCTTCTCTTCCTCCCGGGGAAGGACTGCCCGCTCCATGATCTCGCCATCACGGTTGACAACTCCATTGTGTCCTCCTCCCAGAGTGAAAAGAACCTTGGCGTGACCCTGGACAACACCCTGTCGTTCTCCGCTAACATCAAAGCGGTGACCCGATCCTGCAGGTTCATGCTCTACAACATTCGCAGAGTACGACCCTACCTTACACAGAAAGCGGCACAGGTCCTAGTCCAGGCACTTGTCATCTCCCGTCTGGATTACTGCAACTCACTGTTGGCTGGGCTCCCTGCTTGTGCCATTAAACTCCTACAACTTATCCAGAACGCTGCAGCCCGTCTGATGTTCAACCTTCCCAAGTTCTCTCATGTCACCCCGCTCCTCCGCACACTCCACTGGCTTCCAGGTGAGGATCGCATCTACTACAAGACCATGGTGCTTGCCTACGGAGCTGTGAGGGGAACGGCACCTCCTTACCGTCAGGCTCTGATCAGTCCCTACACCCAAACGAGGACACTACGTTCATCCACCTCTGGCCTGCTGGCCCCCCTACCTCTACGGAAGCACAGTTCCCGCTCAGCCCGGTCAAAGCTATTCGCTGCTCTGGCACCCCAATGGTGGAACAAGCTCCCCCACGACGCCAGGACAGCAGAGTCACTGACCACCTTCCGGAGACACTTGAAAACCCTACCTCTTTAAGGAATACCTGGAACAGTATAAAAGTAATCCTTCTTCCCCCAACCCCCATAAAAAAAAAAGTGGTTTTCCCACTGGCTATCATAAGTTGAATGCACCAATTTGTAAGTCGCTCTGGATAAATGACGTCTGCTAAATGACTTAAATGTAAATGTAGAGCGGTGAAGTACGTACATACCCCAACCAGAGCCATGGATTACAGGCAACATCCGCACTGAGCTAAAGGGTAGAGCTGCTGCTTTCAAGGAACGGGACTCTAACCCGGACGCTTATAAGAAATCCCGCTATGACCTCCGACAAACCATCAAACAGGCAAAGAGTCAATACAGGTCTAAGATTGAATCATACTACACTGGCTCTGACGCTCGTCGGATGTGGCAGGGCTTGCAAACTATTACAGACTACAAAAGGGAAGCACAGCCGCGAGCTGCCCAGTGACACGAGCCTACCAGACACTTCTATGCTCGCTTTGAGGCAAGCAACACTGAAGCACGCATGAGAGCATCAGCTGTTCCGGATGACTATGTGATCGCGCTCTCTGTAGCCGATGTGAGTAAGACTTTTAAGCAGGTCAACATTCACAAGGCCGCAGGGCCAGACGGATTACCAGGGCGCGTACTCCGAGCATGCGCTGACCAAGTGTCTTCACTGACATTTTCAACATGTCCCTGTCTGAATCTGTAATACCAACATGTTTCAAGCAGACCACCATAGTCCCTGTGCCCAAGAACACTAAGATAACCTGCCTAAATGACTACTGACCTGTAGCACTCACGTCTACAGCCATGAAGTGCTTTGAAAGGCTGGTCATGGCTCACATCAACACCATTATCCCAGAAACCCTAGACCCACTCCTTTTTGCATACCGCCCCAACAGATCCACAGATGATGCAATATCTATTGCACTCCACACTGCCCTTCCTCACCTGGACAAGAGGAACACCTACGTGAGAATGCTATTCATTGACTACAGCTCAACACCATAGTGCCCTCAAAGCTCATCACTAAGCTAAGGACCCTGGGACTAAACACCTCCCTCTGCAACTGGATCCTGGACTTCCTGACGGGCCGCCCCCAGGTGGTAAGGGTAGGTAACAACACATCTGCCACGCTGATCCTCAACACAGGGGCCCCTCAGGGGTGCGTGCTCAGTCCCCTCCTGTACTCCCTGTTCACCCATGACTGCATGGCCATGCACGACTCCAACACCATCATTAAGTTTGCCGACGACACAACAGTGGTAGGCCTGATCACCGACAACGATGAGACAGCCTATAGGGAGGAGGTCAGAGACCTGGCCATGTGGTGCCAGGATAACAACCTCTCCCTCAACGTGATCAAGACAAAGGAGATGATTGTGGACTACAGGAAAATAATAGGACTGAGCACGCCCCCATTCTCATCGACAGGGCTGTAGTGGAACAGGTTGAGAGCTTCAAGTTCCTTGGTGTCCATATCACCAACAAACTATCATGGTCCAAACACACCAAGACAGTCGTGAAGAGGGCACGACAAAGCCTATTCCCCCTCAGGAGACTGAAAAGATTTGGCATGGGTCCTCGGATCCTCAAAAAGTTATACAGCTGCACCATCGAGAGCATCCTGACTGGTTGCGGCACTGCCAGGTATGGCAACTGCTCGGCCTCCGACTGCAAGGCACTACAGAGGGTAGTGCGTACGGCCCAGTACATCACTGGGGCCAAACGTCCTGCCATCCAGGACCTCTATACCAGGCGGTGTCAGAGGAAGGCCCTAAAAATGGTCAAAGACTCCAGCCACCCTAGTCATAGACTGTTCTCTATGCTACCGCACGGCAAGTGGTACCGGAGTGCCAAGTCTAGGTCCAAAAGACTTCTTAACAGCTTCTACTCCCAAGCCATAAGACTCCTGAACAGCTAATCATGGCTACCCGGACTATTTGCATTGTCCCCCCCCCCCCTCTTTTTACGCTGCTGCTACTCTGTTTATTATCTATGCATAGTCACTTTAACTCTACCCACATGTACATATTACCTCAATTACCTCGACTAACGTGTGCCCCCGCACATTGACTCTGTACCGGTACCCCCCTGTATATATAGCCTCCCTACTGTTATTTTATTTTACTGCTGCTCTTTAATTATTTTATCTATTTTTTACTTAACACTTATTTTTCTTAAAACTGCATTGTTGGTTAAGAGATTGTAAAGTAAGCATTTCACTGTAAGGTCTACACACCTGTTGTATTCGGCGCATGTGGTAAATACAATTTGATTTGACTTGAACACCGTTCAACTGGCGACTGGTGTCAGCCTGCAGGCGCCCGGCCCGCCACAAGGAGTCGCTAGAGCGCGATGAGCCAAGTAAAGCCCCACACCGGCCAAACCTTCCCCTAACCCAGGACGACGCTGGGCCAATTGTGCGCCGTCCTACGGGACACCCGGCCACGGCCCGGGAATGAACCCAGGTCTGTAGATCTGTAGGTCTAGTGACCCTGCGCCACTCGGGACACTTCTAAAGGTAAGATACGTAAGTATATAGCCTATCGATGCATCATATCCGCGAAACAGTCATTTTCAACGTTTCCCCCCCAAAAAACCTTCCCAATTAAATGTCGACTGCAAAGTAGGCTTACCTGGCAGAATTATATCATATGATTTTACATGGGTGCACATTTTTTAGTCATTTAGCAACGCTCTTATCCAGAGCGACTTACAGTTAGTGAATACATTTTTTTTTTAATACTGGCCCCCCGTGGGAATCGAACCCACAACACCTGGCGTTGCAAACGCCATGCTCTATCAACTGAGCTACATCCCTGCCGGCCATTCCCTCCCCTACCCTGGACAACGCTGGGCCAATTGTGCGCGCCGCCATGAGTCTGTAACTTAAAAAGGTCGCTGGTTCTAATCCCCGGCTGCGACAGAGCCTGTCGATTGCCCTTAAACCAGGATCTTTAGCTAATTGGCACAGCTAGCACTGCGATGCAGTGTCTTAGACCACTGTAATGCCACTCATGATGATTTGTGTCAAATCGGGTGCACATTTGTTTTACACTTACTCTCCTCCCAGTTTGCAACACATGTGCAGTGCAGAAACCTGACAGAAACGCCGTTAGCCCAAATGTACTGTGACTAAAACTCGGCTGGGACATGCTCTCAACGGTGCTCTTCAACACCTGACACCAATATAGTGAATTAGGAGGGTACACCGACTGGGACTCAAACCCTGGTCCCTGTGACTGTCATTCCAAAACCATTATACTGTCAAAAGCCTCGCTATATGAACCATGACGTCGCTAGGCGGCAGGTAGCGTAACATCTCCTGGGGAGAGCGCTAGGCTTTGTAACTTAAAAGGGTCGCTGGTTTCTAAAAGGCCGAGCCGACTACGTGAAAAAAATCTGTCGAATAATGTGCCCTTAAAGCAAGGCACTTTAGCCTAATTGCTCCTGCAAGTCGCTCTGGATAAGAGCGTCTGCTAAAAATGTAAAATGTAATGACGCTATTCCTACCAAGTGGGTTAACCCTATTGGCACGATGCATAGGGTGTTTTGCCTTTCACGCCAGTGACCCGGTTTCACTTCCTTGTCCTCCCGTTTGCTACATTAGGGAGGGTCGCTAGGGGTAGTGCTAGGCTAAAACCTCGCTACATGAGCCATGTTACAATTCCCACCAAGTGGGTTAACCCTATTATCATGATGCGTAGGGTCGTTAAGTCTTTCACGCCAGCGACCCGAGTTGTCCTGGGGAGGTCGCTGTTTGCTACACAACCATCTCCTGGGGAAAAGGCTAACATCTCCTGGGAGGTCGCTAGGTGTTGTCCATAAGGCTAACATCTCCTGGGGAGGTCGCTAGGTGTTGTCCAAAAGGCTAACATCTCCTGGGGAGGTCGCTAGGTGTTGTCCAAAAGGCTAACATCTCCTGGGGAGGTCGCTAGGTGTTGTCCATAAGGCTAACATCTCCTGGGGAGGTCGCTAGGTGTTGTTTAGTATTATTTTTACAACTTTAAAATTAGATTATTTTTTATCACGATAATGCAATTTTTTTTTTTTGCTGGCTCACCTCACTTTTCAAAAACATAAATCTGTTATGTAGTTAATTACATTTTGTATGGACTTAGGGAATATTACTTAATATGTTGTGAAATCTGTTTGTGAAGGTATTGTCATGTTTTAAAATATGTATAACTGCCTTTAATTTTGCTGGACCCCAGGAAGAGTAGCTGATGCCGAAGGAACAGGAACTAATGATCCTACCTTTTGCATTATTGTTTGAGCACAATTCTACTCAAGGCTGTAAACCGCTTTGAAAATGTAACTTGAATAATGGAGCAAAAGCTTAATTGTTATTTGAATGTTTTCAGTCCATTCAGATCAGTTGTGAGTCTCCACAGATTATAAGGAAGGCAGGCCACAGTACAGGACTGTCTGGCTGTATTTTTACTTCTGATGCGCTGTCTGTTGTCATCAGTCGTCCTAAGTAGTGTTGCTAGTGTTGGCCCAGTTATTCAGGAAAAGCTTAATGCAATTGCCGATGCTCCAGATACTCAACTAGTCTCAAGAAGGCCAGTTTTATTGCTTCTTTAAAATCAGCACAACAGTTTTCAGCTGTGCGAACATAATTGCAAAAGGGTTTTCTAGTGATCAATTAGCCTTTTAAAATGATAAACTTGGATTATCAAACACAACGTGCCATTGGAACACAGGACTGATGGTTGCTGATAATGGGCCTCTGTACGCCTCTGTAGATATTCCATAAAAAAAAAAAAATCTGCCGTTTCCAGCTACAATAGCCATTTACAACATTAACAATGTCTACACTGTATATCTGATCAATTTGATGTTATTTTAAATGGACAAAAAAAAAATGCTTTTCAATTGAAAACAAGGACATTTCTAAGTGACCCCAAACTTTTGAACGGTAGTGTGTGTACAGTGGGGGAAAAAAAGTATTTAGTCAGCCACCAATTGTGCAAGTTCTCCCACTTAAAAAGATGAGAGAGGCCTGTAATTTTCATCATAGGTACACGTCAACTATGACAGACAAAATGAGAAAAAAAAATCCAGAAAATCACATTGTAGGATTTTTAATGAATTTATTTGCAAATTATGGTGGAAAATAAGTATTTGGTCAATAACAAAAGTTTCTCAATACTTTGTTATATACCTTTTGTTGGCAATGACACAGGTCAAACGTTTTCACAAGGTTTTCACAAGGTTTTCACACACTGTTGCTGGTATTTTGGCCCATTCCTCCATGCAGATCTCCTCTAGAGCAGTGATGTTTTGGGGCTGTCGCTGGGCAACACGGACTTTCAGCTCCCTCCAAAGATTTTCTATTGGGTTCAGGTCTGGAGACTGGCTAGGCCACTCCAGGACCTTGAGATGCTTCTTACGGAGCCACTCCTTAGTTGCCCTGGCTGTGTGTTTCGGGTCGTTGTCATGCTGGAAGACCCAGCCACGACCCATCTTCAATGCTCTTACTGAGGGAAGGTTGTTGGCCAAGATCTCGCGATACATGGCCCCATCCATCCTCCCCTCAATATGGTGCAGTCGTCCTGTCCCCTTTGCAGAAAAGCATCCCCACCTCCATGCTTCACGGTTGGGATGGTGTTCTTGGGGTTGTACTCATCCTTCTTCCTCCAAACACAGCGAGTGGAGTTTAGACCAAAAAGCTATATTTTTGTCTCATCAGACCACATGACCTTCTCCCATTCCTCCTCTGGATCATCCAGATGGTCATTGGCAAACTTCATACAGGACTGGACATGCGCTGGCTTGAGCAGGGGGACCTTGCGTGCGCTGCAGGATTTTAATCCATGACGGCGTAGTGTGTGTTACTAATGGTTTTCTTTGAGACTGTGGTCCCAGCTCTCTTCAGGTCATTGACCAGGGTCCTGCCGTGTAGTTCTGGGCTGATCCCTCACCTTCCTCATGATCACTGATGCCCCACGAGGTGATATCTTGCATGGAGCCCCAGACCGAGGGTGATTGACCGTCATCTTGAACTTCTTCTATTTTCTAATAATTGCGCCAACAGTTGTTGCCTTCTCACCAAGCTGCTTGCCTATTGTCCTGTAGCCCATCCCAGCCTTGTGCAGGTCTACAATTTTATCCCTGATGTCCTTACACAGCTCTCTGGTCTTGGCCATTGTGGAGAGGTTGGAGTCTGTTTGATTGAGTGTGTGGACAGGTGTCTTTTTATACAGGTAACGAGTTCAAACAGGTGCAGTTAATACAGGTAATGAGTGGAGAACAGGAGGGCTTCTTAAAGAAAAACTAACAGGTCTGTGAGAGCCGGAATTCTTACTGATTGGTAGGTGATCAAATACTTATATCATGCAATAAAATGCAAATTAATTACTTAAAAATGATACAATGTGTGGATTTTTTTTTAGATTCCGTCTCTCACAGTTGAAGTGTACCTATGATAAAAATTACAGACCTCTACATGCTTTGTAAGTAGGAAAACCTGCAAAATCGGCAGTGTATCAAATACTTGTTCTCCCCACTGTATATTTATGTTTATTTATTTTCCCTTTTGTACTTTAACTATTTGCACATTGTTACAACACTGTATATAGACATAATGACATTTGAAATGTCTTTATTCATTTGGAACTTCTGAGTGTAATGTTTACTGTTAATATTTATTTATTTGTGACAGTACATTTTTATTGTTTATTTCACTTTTGTTTACTATCTATTTCACTTGCTTTGGCAATGTTAACATACGTTTCCCATGTAATAATAATAATATAATATGCCATTTAGCAGACGCTTTTATCCAAAGCGACTTACAGTCATGCGTTAAATGGGTGGTCCCGGGGATCGAACCCACTACCTTGGCGAAATGCTCTGCTGAGCTACAGAGGACCACCATGTCAATAAAGCCCTTAAATTGAATTGAAATTGAGAGGAGGGGAGAGAGAGAGAGAGGCCAACAATTAACTTCCAGTAATTAAGAATCTAATCAAGCTTGCTACTAATAACCTGTGTGTTTGTGTGTGTGTGTGTGTGTGTGTGTGTTGTGTGGTTTTTGTTTTACGGTCAGTCACTTTCAGTCAGCTTTGTGAAAGAGTCCACCGTTGACTGTTTGTCATATAGTTCGTTCCCAGACATCATCAGCCATCAGTGATGTCCATGATGCATTTTATAAACTAAGTGCTTTTCCATCAAAGGCCATCTCAACCCCCCCCCCCCCCCCCCCCCCCCTCCCCCTCCCCCTCCCCCCACTACACCGTCCTCTACAGTATCTAGGTTTAGTAATGGTCCTTGGTAAGACTTCTCTGTTGCCCTGGCAACTGTTGCTATACAGACTCGCTGTAGCGAATGAGGCTCTGAGTTGAATTAGGATTTATCTAAAGTCCAGTCCACTCAGAGAGCACCACATACACACACAGTGCATGAGGACATGAACAATCACTGGCCGAGAGAGCTAGCAACCTCTCCCTCTCATTACACAACATTTACATTTTAGTCATTTAGCAGACGCTCTTATCCAGAGCGACTTACAGTTAAGTGCATTTTTCATACTGGTCCCCCGTACACCCTTACCCATCCTGGAACAGACAGACAAAAGGGAGGGATTTAGCCTGGCATCTGGGTTCAGCACAGTTTTCAGATCATTTAACGGGAACTGAACTACTGTCATCTCCTCTCTACAGTGGTTTGCAAAAGTATTCACCCCCCCTTGGCATTTTTCCTATTTTGTTGCCTTACAACCTGGAATTAAAATGGATTTTTGGGGGGTTTGCATCATTTGATTTACACAACATGCCTACCACTTTGAAAATGCGAAATATTTTTTTGGGGTGAAACAAACAAGAAATAAGACAAAAAAACAGAAAACCTGAGCGTGCATAACTATTCACCCCCCCAAAGTAAATTCACCCCAAAGTCAATACTTTGTAGAGCCACCTTTTGCAGCAATTACAGCTGCAAGTCTCTTGGGGTATGTCTCTATAAGCTTGGCAAAACTGCTGAATGGGTTGTTTGCACATCTAGCCACTAGGATTTTTGCCCATTCTTCAAGGCAAAATTGCTCCAGCTCCTTCAAGTTGGATGGGTTCTGCTGGTGTACAGCAATCTTTAAGTCATACCACAGATTCTCAATTGGATTGAGGTCTGGGCTTTGACGAGGCCATTCCAAGACATTTAAATGTTTCCCCTTAAACCACTCGAGTGTTGCTTTAGCAATATGGTTAGGGTCATTGTCCCTGCTGGAAGGAGAACCTCCGTCCCAGTCTCAAATCTCTGGAAGACTGAAACAGGTTTCCCTCCAGAATTTCCCTGTATTTAGCGCCATCCATCATTCCTTCAATTCTGACCAGTTACCCAGTCCCTGCCGATGAAAAACATCCCCACAGCATGATGCTGCCACCACCATGCTTCACTGTGGGGATGGTGTTCTCGGGGTGATGAGAGGTGTTGGGTTTGCGCCAGACATAGCGTTTTCCTTGACGGCCAAAAAGCTAAATTTTAGTCTCATCTGACCAGATTACCTTCTTCCATATGTTTGGGGAGTCTCCCACATGGCTTTTGGCGAACACCAAAAGCCATTGCTTATTTATTTCTTTAAGTAATGGCTTTTTTCTGCCCACTCTTCCGTAAAGCCCAGCTCTGTGGAGTGTACGGCTTAAAGTGGTCCTATGGACAGATACTCCAATCTCTGCTGTGGAGCTTTGCAGCTCCTTCAGGGTTATCTTTGGTCTCTTTGTTGCCTCTCTGATTAATGCCCTCCTTGCCTGGTCCGTGAGTTTTGGTGGGCGGTCCTCTCTTGGCAGGTTTGTTGTGGTGCCATATTCTTTAAATTTTTTAATAATGGATTTAATGGTGGTCCGTGGGATGTTCAAAGTTTCTGATATTTTTTTATAACCCAACCCTGATCTGTACTTCTCCACAACTTTGTCCCTGACCTGTTTGGAGAGCTCCTTGGTCTTCATGGTGCCGCTTGCTTGGTGGTGCCCCTTGCTTAGTGGTGTTGCAGACTCTGGGGCCTTTCAGAACAGGTGTATATATACTGAGATCATGTGACACTTAGATTGCACACAGGTGGACTTTAACTAATTATGTGACTTCTGAAGGTAATTGGTTGCACCAGATCTTATTTAGGGGCTTCATAGCAAAGGGGGTGAATACATATGCACGCACCACTTTTCCGTTATTCATCTTTTAGAAGTTTTTGAAACAAGTTATTTTTTTAATTTCACTTCACCAATTTGGACTATTTTGTGTATGTCCATTACATGAAATTCAAATAAAAATCAAATTTAAAATTACAGGTTGTAATGCAACAAAATAGGAAAAACGCCAAGGGGGATGAATACTATTGCAAGGCACTGTTTATACTGTATCTCTTCAACTCACATCTAAAGAGTTGAACTTTACCATGAGAGAGAGATTGATGGACAGAGACTGGACATTCAGAGAGCCACATCTCCCTGCCTTCTCTCTGGACGTTTGGCTTTCACTCATGCTGCCAACATGCCACTTGTAAAAATGGACTATCCTACCGATCCATTTGACATTCGGCGATGTACATTTGCAAGCACCCAAATAGCCTCATCAGTCCCAAATGGTACACTAATGCAACAAAGTAGGATGTAACGCCATATTCCATATGTTGTGGTCTAAAGTAGTGAAAAGGGGGCCCTTTGGGCTCTCTCTCTCTCTCACACACACACACACACACACACACACACACACACACACACACCAACAAGAAGAGGTAGAGCCATTTAAAACAGTACTGATGTTTGGTCCAAATCTGCTCAAAGTTAAACAAGCAACACAGAGAAACTAATTTCACCAAATTAAACCGTTCCAGAGTAAAGTTCAGAGCCCCCCTCTGATCCAGGATCAGATCCCCATCCCCTCCCCTAATCCAGGACCAGCTTCCCCTCCCCTAATCCAGGACCAGCTTCCCCTCCCCTAATCCAGGACCAGCTTCCCCTCCCCTAATCCAGGATCAGATTCCCCTCCCCTAATCCAGGATCAGATTCCCCTCCCCTAATCCAGGATCAGATTCCCCTCCCCTAATCCAGGATCAGCTTCCCCTCCCCTAATCCCAACATTAACTATTAGTGGGGAAATGCAAAACTGAGCCAAGAGCAGTGTCTATGGTAACCTCACCCTTCTCCAATAAAAATCCACCACATCCATATTTTAGAAAAGTCAACATATCTTTATTCAACAATCTCTCCCTTCCCCCAACAATATCTCGGCACAATTATTTCCTCTTTTCATATAAAAAACCATTATGTACATTTCTTTATATGTACATTCATATTTTACACTATATCACAAACGCTATTGCTGAGTCCCAAATGGCAACCCTCGTTCCCTAATGTAGCGCACTTACCTTCAACCAGTCTTACAGGTCCCCCTATGGGCTCTGGTCTAAAGTAGTGCACTACATAGGGAATAGGGTACCATCTGGGAGACAAGATGAAGTCTCATCTCAGTCAATGTACAGTATTCAGTGGGTGCAGGAGGTTTTCCTGGGTAGGTCAATGAAGGGAAAACTCTGCACCTCCATCCTGTATATGGATCCAGCATGTATCAGACTGGCAGGAGAGAGGGTTGAGTCTGAAATGGCACCCTATTCCCTAGGTCTCTGGCCAAAACTAGTGCACTACTACACACGTGTACATTGACTGGTCATGTAGAGGTCTGGTCAAAAGTAGTGCACTATATAGGGAATAGGGGTGCCATTCTCTGGTCTAAAGTAGTGCACTATATAGGGAATAGGGTGCCATTCTCTGGTCTAAAGTAGTGCACTATATAGGGAATAGGGTGCCATTCTCTGGTCTAAAGTAGTGCACTATATAGGGAATAGGGTGCCATTCTCTGGTCTAAAGTAGTGCACTATATAGGGAATAGGGTGCCATTTCTCTGGTCTAAAGTAGTGGACTATATAGGGAATAGGGTGCCCTTTGGGACACCCTATCCAGGGACTCCATCCATAGAGTCCAGTTTAGTCTCGACCCAGTCCAGGGGTAGACGGTCTCAGTCCCTTTAGTCACTTCCGACCATCATGCTGATCAGATGGGTTGGCTGAAGACCGAACAGATCTGGGAACAGTGTTTGTCTCTCTAGATCTGTAATCTGCCTCATATCCAGTCTATACATCCTGCAGTAGTCTGGGTGGAGTTACAGAAGCCACACTCAGTTTAGGCCTTTGGGTTGTCGGTCGGCCGGTCGGTCGGTTAGCTGGTCGGCCAGCCAGACGAGTCAGTCGGTTGGCCAGTGAGTCCTCTCGTGGTTTCTTCCAGTCACAGAAAGTTGATCTTGTGTACCATCTCTTCACTGGTCAGTATCAGCGTAGCAGTGTTTTAGGTCAGAAAGAAAAGATGGGGGTTTGGTTACCCAGGGTTGTGGTGAGGATAAGGAAGGGGGGACATTTTGGAGTCATCTCCAGATAAAGTGGCACTCAGTCCTTCCATAGGGGGACATCTTACGTTGTCCTCGGTCATAATTCCTCCTCCTCACCCCCTTTCCTCATCATCACAAGTTTTCAGTTCCCGTATGAAGATATTGGGTCCCTCTTTGATTACCTCACATCCTTATCGAATGACATCGCATCCTCTCCTGATGACATCACTTGTGGTTGTCAGTGAGGTCAAAGTCCAGCACCATGAGTTTAGTCTCCTCTGTCCCGTTCCTGCTGCCAACGGCTGCTACCAGTCTGGTGTTAGACGCCCTGGAGAGAGGAGAGAGAGGGTTAGTGTTACCAGTCTGGTGTTAGACACCCTGGAGAGAGGAGAGAGAGGGTTAGTGTTACCAGTCTGGTGTTAGACACCCTGGAGAGAGGAGAGAGAGAGAGGGTTAGTGTTACCAGTCTGGTGTTAGACACCCTGGAGAGAGGAGAGAGAGAGGGTTAGTGTTACCAGTCTGGTGTTAGACACCCTGGAGAGAGGAGAGAGAGGGTTAGTGTTACCAGTCTGGTGTTAGACACCCTGGAGAGAGAGAGAGAGGGTTAGTGTTACCAGTCTGGTGTTAGACACCCTGGAGAGAGGGAGAGAGAGGGTTAGTGTTACCAGTCTGGTGTTAGACACCCTGGAGAGAGAGGAGAGAGAGGGTTAGTGTTACCAGTCTGGTGTTAGACGCCCTGGAGAGAGGAGAGAGAGAGGGTTAGTGTTACCAGTCTGGTGTTAGACACCCTGGAGAGAGGAGAGAGAGAGGGTTAGTGTTACCAGTCTGGTGTTAGACACCCTGGAGAGAGAGAGAGAGAGAGAGGTTAGTGTTACCAGTCTGGTGTTAGACACCCTGGAGAGAGGAGAGAGAGAGGGTTAGTGTTACCAGTCTGGTGTTAGACACCCTGGAGAGAGGAGAGAGAGAGGGTTAGTGTTACCAGTCTGGTGTTAGACACCCTGGAGAGAGGGAGAGAGAGAGGGTTAGTGTTACCAGTCTGGTGTTAGACACCCTGGAGAGAGGAGAGAGAGAGGGTTAGTGTTACCAGTCTGGTGTTAGACACCCTGGAGAGAGGAGAGAGAGAGGGTTAGTGTTACCAGTCTGGTGTTAGACACCCTGGAGAGAGGAGAGAGAGAGGGTTAGTGTTACCAGTCTGGTGTTAGACACCCTGGAGAGAGGAGAGAGAGAGAGAGTGTTAGACACCCTTAGTGTTACCAGTCTGGTGTTAGACACCCTGGAGAGAGGAGAGAGAGAGGGGTTAGTGTTACCAGTCTGGTGTTAGACACCCTGGAGAGAGAGAGAGAGAGAGAGGGTTAGTGTTACCAGTCTGGTGTTAGACACCCTGGAGAGAGGAGAGAGAGAGGGTTAGTGTTACCAGTCTGGTGTTAGACACCCTGGAGAGAGGAGAGAGAGAGGGTTAGTGTTACCAGTCTGGTGTTAGACACCCTGGAGAGAGGAGAGAGAGAGAGAGGGTTAGTGTTACCAGTCTGGTGTTAGACACCCTGGAGAGAGAGAGGAGGGAGAGAGAGGGTTAGTGTTACCAGTCTGGTGTTAGACACCCTGGAGAGAGGAGAGAGAGAGGGTTAGTGTTACCAGTGGTGTTAGACACCCTGGAGAGAGGAGAGAGAGAGGGTTAGTGTTACCAGTGTTACCAGTCTGGTGTTAGACACCCTGGAGAGAGGAGAGAGAGAGGGTTAGTGTTACCAGTCTGGTGTTAGACACCCTGGAGAGAGGAGAGAGAGAGGGTTAGTGTTACCAGTCTGGTGTTAGACGCCCTGGAGAGAGGAGAGAGAGAGGGTTAGTGTTACCAGTCTGGTGTTAGACACCCTGGAGAGAGGAGAGAGAGAGAGGTTAGTGTTACCAGTCTGGTGTTAGACACCCTGGAGAGAGGAGAGAGAGAGGGTTAGTGTTACCAGTCTGGTGTTAGACACCCTGGAGAGAGGAGAGAGAGGGTTAGTGTTACCAGTCTGGTGTTAGACACCCTGGAGAGAGAGAAGAGAGAGAGGGTTAGTGTTACCAGTCTGGTGTTAGACGCCCTGGAGAGAGGAGAGAGAGAGGGTTAGTGTTACCAGTCTGGTGTTAGACACCCTGGAGAGAGGAGAGAGAGAGGGTTAGTGTTACCAGTCTGGTGTTAGACACCCTGGAGAGAGGAGAGAGAGGGTTAGTGTTACCAGTCTGGTGTTAGACACCCTGGAGAGAGGAGAGAGAGGGTTAGTGTTACCAGTCTGGTGTTAGACACCCTGAGAGAGAGAGAGAGAGAGAGGGTTAGTGTTACCAGTCTGGTGTTAGACACCCTGGAGAGAGGAGAGAGAGAGGGTTAGTGTTACCAGTCTGGTGTTAGACACCCTGGAGAGAGGAGAGAGAGAGGGTTAGTGTTACCAGTCTGGTGTTAGACACCCTGGAGAGAGGAGAGAGAGAGGGTTAGTGTTACCAGTCTGGTGTTAGACGCCCTGGAGAGAGGAGAGAGAGGGTTAGTGTTACCAGTCTGGTGTTAGACACCCTGGAGAGAGGAGAGGGTTAGTTTTCTAACGTTTATAAAACATTGTTGGGAAGTGACGTGATGCCTACTGTGTCATTCAGAGTTGTTTAACGGGAGTGACGAGTGTGTTGATATATAACGGTAATATTATCAAAATTCCGCTTTCAAATGGCATCTGTACTGTATGAATATGCCATCACATTATTGAAAAGTGATTGTGTCAGGCTAAAATGACATCAAACGTTTTATCAATGCAACATTTTGACGTACAGTCAACATTCACCGTGGTTGGTCTGAAACCCGCTGTAGAGTTCACAGCTGGCGACGCCTCATCCTGATTGGTTATTTCCCATCATTTGCAACAATGTCAATGAGCGTCAACACCGTCTTTCCTCTACCGGTACCTCCCAACTGTCATGAGTTGAGTTTACTCCTGGCTCTGTTTGTCTGAGCAGTGTCTTAAAATCATCCTAAAACCTTCCCGGAGCTGTTTGACAGGATTCCCAGGACCTTTTCTGAGACGCTTCGTGGATCCGTTTTGCCAATTCGACTATAATGAATGGCTAAGGGGACCTGATCCTAGATCAACAGACCTACTCGCTTTGTGAATATGTCCTGGTTGTTTACCTGACCCCCCCCCCCCCCACAGCCTCCACTCTGCAGGGTCACCAGGTCTCTGAGCCACTCCCCCGTGCGTCTCATTTCTTTACCTGATCCTCCAGACCACTCCCCCGGATCCTCCACTCTGCAGAGCCACCAGGTCTCTGAGCCACTCCCCCGTCGCCAGGCTCCACAGCTTCACTGTACCGTCATCTGATGACGAGACCACCAGGGAGCGAGAGAACTGGAGACAGGTTACTGCTGACTGGTGCTTATGGGGACCT
Organism: Coregonus suidteri; assembly: GCA_036851935.1. Classification (NCBI taxonomy): domain Eukaryota; kingdom Metazoa; phylum Chordata; class Actinopteri; order Salmoniformes; family Salmonidae; genus Coregonus; species Coregonus suidteri. The sequence goes on along the minus strand of CM072256.1, from coordinate 2,441,359 downwards.
GGAGAGAGAGGGGGAGAGAGTTAGTTATAGTAGGAGAACTGGAGACAGGTTAGTGCTGATTGGTATCTGGGAGGTACGATACATACAGTGCCTCCAGACAGTATTCACACCCCTTGGCTTTTTCCACATTTTGTTGTGTTACAGCATGAATTTAAAATGGATTAAACAGAGATGTTGTGTCACTGGTCTACACACAATACCCCATAATGTCAAAGTGGAATTATGTTTTTAGAATTTTTTTCTCTCCAAATTAAATACAAAATGAAAAACTAAAATGTATTGAGTCAATAAGTATTCAACCCTTTTGTAATGGCAAGCCTAAATAGGTTCAACAGACAGTCCCCAAAAACAAATCAAAAGGAAGTTTGTTCTGAAGTGTCTACTATATATATATATATATATATATATATATATAATTTTTTTAGTCATTTAGCAGACGCTCTTATCCAGAGCGACTTACAGTTAAGTGAGTGCATACATTTTTTCAGAATGCCCCCCGTGGGAATTTAACCCACAACCCTGGCGTTGCAAACGCCACGCTCTACCAACTGAGCTACACAGGGCCTGAGAGATAAGATCAAGAAACTCGTTTTATTTTTTTATTTAAATGTAGAACTCCATCGTGTTTCCATAGAGGGGTCATAATCGTTTTTAGGCCAAACCGTTCGGACGCTACAGACGTTTTCGTGAGAAGACCGATTTTCGGGATGTCACATGGTCTGACACACACCGCTCTAGCTCGGTCACCTTTCACCGCAGATGAGGAAGGGCGATATCGGCGGATTGAGACGCAGCCCATGCAACATCTCTCTAGCTTAAACAGGCAGATTTTGATGGGGATTTCTTTATTATGTCAATTAGATTTCCATTGTAGGCCGAGGGCTGTGATAAGAGAAAACTGAACGTCCTCGACTAATGATTACACCCCAGATTAGCTCGATGACCTGCCCCTTTCAACAGTGTTCAAGGCGGTATTGAATGTGTCACTGTCTGTCACCTTAATTACAATTTGTCTTTCGACCTGTGCACCTACGTTGTAAACTTTCCTTCATAGGCTAGGTTGTAGCAACCTCATGATGGGTACAGGGAACATTAGAGTATCATGTAGTAGCCTAAACCTATCGATGTTACATTGAACTGGGTGAATGGAATATGGATGACAGTCATCCAATATGCTGTAATAGAAATAAGGCCATGCTCATAAAAAATTTAAACCAGCCTCTCTAATATTGAATGGCACCAACCACCAATGACCCCCCCCCCTTTCAAAATGGAAGAGACTATAAAATCAGTAACATACTCCAAGCACACTAAAACAGAGAACCACACCCCTCTGAGAACCACACCCCTCTGAGAACGAACCACACCCCTCTGAGAACCACACCCCTCTGAGAACCACACTCCTCTGAGAACCACACCCCTCTGAGAACCACACCCCTCTGAGAACCACACCCCTCTGAGACGAACCACACCCTCTGAGAACGAACCACACCCCTCTGAGAACGAACCACACCCCTCTCAAAGAGAACAAAACACACTTGTTCACCAAGACACACAGGAATGTTCCACTGTTTCTTTATTGTAAGGATGAATGGGGGACCACTAGAGGTGACCCAATTATACAGCTGACCTTGACACCCCCCCCACCACCCCCCTCATCTCCTCCAATGTCCAACTCCTGAGTGGCGCAGTGGTCTAAGGCACTGCATCGCAGTGCTAACTGTGCCACTAGAGATCCTGGTTCGAATCCAGGCTCTGTCGCAGCCGGCCGCGACCGGGAGACTCATGGGCGGCGCACAATTGTACCAGCGTCGTCTAGGGTAGGGGAGGGAATGGCCGGCAGTTTTGTACCTCAGACCTGTAGAGCATGGCGTTTGCAACGCCAGGGTTGTTCGATTCCCACGGGGGGCCAGTATAAAAAAAAGATGTAATCACTAACTGTAAGTCGCTCTGGATAAGAGCGTCTGCTCCTGACTAAAAATGTAAAATGTAAAAATGTTACCTGACCATCAGCTGTGGACCCCCCCTCATCTCCTCCACTGTTACTAATGAGACCATCAACCCCCCCACCTTCAGCTCCATCAACTCATAAGTACCCCCCTACCCAAAACGTCGCTCTAAACTAAGGTTTAAACCACAGACCTGTAGACCTGGACTAGATAGGACATTCCAGTCTAGTCAGAAGTGTATTTCAGCTTCATTCCAAACCGGTCCTTGGAGACACTGTCCTGTCCGTATATCCAAGACAGTAGAGTATACTGCTGTATATACAGGGTGTCTAATCTCACCTTGTAGTGTGTGGAGACACTGTCCTGTCCGTATATCCCACACCCTGACAGTAGAGTCCGCGTTGCCAGAGACCAGGATGTTGTTCTTTAGTTCCATACCACTGGTCAGTGATTGGTGGCCGGTCAGCGTGTGGACACACCCCCCCGTCTCGACGTCCCATACTCTGATGGAGGTGTCCAGAGATCCACTGACCACGTAGACACCGTCAAACTGGTGGAGAGGAGGAGGGTGGTTAATGGCAGGAGCACCAAATCCACATACAACTAAGACACAAGAACTGGGAAGTCTCTGTTCTAACGCCTACCTGTAGTGAATAGACTCTGTCAGTGTGTATATTCCTACCTGTAGTGAATAGACTCTGTCAGTGTGTATATTCCTACCTGTAGTGAATAGACTCTGTCAGTGTGTATATTCCTCCCTGTAGTGAATAGACTCTGTCAGTGTGTATATTCCTACCTGTAGTGAATAGACTCTGTCAGTGTGTATATTCCTACCTGTAGTGAATAGACTCTGTCAGTGTGTATATTCCTACCTGTAGTGAATAGACTCTGTCAGTGTGTATATTCCTACCTGTAGTGAATAGACTCTGTGGTGTGTATATTCCTACCTGTAGTGAATAGACTCTGTTGGTGTGTTCCCTGTAGTGTGTGTAGATAGAGATTAGATAGAAAAGAGAAAAAAATAGAGATTAAAATAGAAAATAGAGAGATAGAAAAAAAAGATAGAAGAGAGAGAAAATAAAAAAGATTATATATAGAAAAGA
>CM072256.1:2368307-2428307 GCA_036851935.1 Coregonus suidteri | reverse complement strand
AGCCAGTAGGAGGATAGAAAGGAGGGAACGTCTCCAGACGCTATAAACTGCGGCCACGGGGTCTTCACGCTGTGCAGCTCCTCTGTGAACCATGGGAAGGATACTTGACGTGTTGAACCTAATGAAGGAATCCTCCTGAGTAAAACATGTTTTATCCTCTTGAACCAATCCTCCCGAGTAAAAGGTGTGAGATTAGCTACTCAAAACCCAAAAAGGTTATTCAAGAAAAATGCACATAAAACACACAAATTGTAATTAAATTGCATTTCCCAGCTGGGGGTGGGGGGGGGGGATTGGGGAACCCTGAGGTAGAGGACATGCAGGGTCCTTTTCAGATCATAGCCCTCTCTCCCAGGTGAATACACCACACTGAAGGCACACATTTCATGTCCTTCCCTTTTCTTTGAAACAGGGTATATATATATATATCATGGCAGCCAACCTTGTTGGCACCCCTGAACCATTTTTTCAGAAAATGTTGTCATTTCAGATCCAGAAAACTATGAGGTCACCACAGATGTTTTGACAATGATCACATGTCATTATTCTTTGTGTCAGTATTGGAATAACACAAAGAAAACAGTGAGAGAGACAAATAGGAATGTTAAAGATTAATCCAGAGATATTTATACAACAAGCCTTTAATCCAAGATAGAAAAAAAAAACTGAAATGGGGTCGCTTCCTAAGGAAACCATCAATAAGCTTCCAAACGGAAGCAAACGGAATTTTGGACCAATGTTTCTTTTGCAAACTGCTCCAGGTCTCTCATATTGGATGGGTTTCGTTTTCCAACAGCAATTTAAGATCTCTCCAGCAGGTGTTCAATGGGATTAAGAATGGACTCATTGCTGGCCACTTCAGAACTCTCAGCGCTTTGTTGCCACACACATTTCTGGGTGCTTTTTGAAGTATGTTTGGGGAAATTGTCCTGCTGGAAGACCCATGATCTCGGACCAAACCCAGCTTTCTTACACTGGGCCCTACAATGGTTAAAAAAAATATTTACAAATCCCAGATTTCATGAATGTACACACAATACCCCAGTGCCAATGACAAAAGCAAAAAAACAGGTTTTTGAAATCAAATTAAACTGAAATAAAAAAATTACATAAGTATTCAGACCCTTTACTCAGAACTTTATTGAAGCACCTTTGGCAGTGATTACACCACCGAGTCTTCTCGGGTATGACACCATACAAGTACTGGTGTTCTTTGGCACACCTGTATTTGGGGAGTTTCTCCCAAAAGCTTCTCTTGGTATCCTCTGTCAAGCGTTCTGTCAGGAATTGGATGGGGAGCGCGCTGCACAGCTATTTGCTCTGTGTCAGCAGAGGTGTTCTCCTGGGTCGGGTTCCATAGTCTGTTCATCTCATTCAAATTTCTCAAGTATAGTTCAGAGACTTGTCCCTGAAGCCACTCCTGAGTCCTGCTGGACAGCTTGAATTTCGTTGGAACTGTTGGAAGGTGAACCTTCACCCCAGTCTGAGGTCCTGAGCGTTCTGGAGCAGGTTTTCATCAATTTTTCTCTGTCTTTGCTCCGTTTCATCTTTCCCTCGATCTTGACTACAGTGCCAGTGGGCCTCTGAAAAACATCCCCACAGCATGATGCTGCACCACCATGTTCACGTAGGGATGGTAGCCAGGTCTGGAGATGGACTTGAACCTTGACATTCAGTTGAAAGAGTTCAATCTTGGTTTCATCAGTCCCAGAGAATCTCTTTTTCTCATGGTCTCCAGTCTTTATGTGGCACCTTTTGGCAAACTCAAAGCGGGCTGTCATGTGCCTTTTCCTTTTTAGTGGCTTTCCAGTGTGGCCACTTTTACCATTGCCCACTGAATGGTGCCCAGTGTTAAAGAAATCACATCCTTCTGGAAGGTTCTTCCATATCCACAATTTTGGAACTCTGGAGGTCTTTCAGAGGCCATTTTTTAGTTTTGTGGGAAATTGGTCAAATTTCTTTGACCAAGGCCCTTCTCCCCCGATTGCAATACACCACAAAGGCCGGGCAGTGCATAGCAAAACAGTGTAATTTCAATACTGGTTCTGTGAGAAACTTCATTTTCATTTAAGAATGATGGAGGCCACTGTTTCTTGGGGACCTGTATATATTGTACAGACAGCCTTACCTTGGTCAGGGCAGACAGAGACTGTCAGAGTGTTGTCACAATCCACTGACTATGAGGTCACCACAGAACTGCAATTCCTTCGTGATCACGGATCATCATGCTCTGACTTCAGCACCTGGGGCAACTGTGGGAGTGTGATAGAGACAGGTGTGAGCCTTTCCAAGATAATGTACAACATCAATTGAATCCAGACAGAATGGGGTGTATCAATCAAGTTGTAAGAACCATCTCAAGGATGATCAATGGAAACAGTTTGCATACTGAGCTCAATTTTCGAGTCTCTCCACGCAAAGGTTTCCTTGCATGTTGAATACGTTTAGCAAAAAAATCGGCCCTAATGAATACGCACCTGGTTTATTGACCCCATTTTAGACCTAACCTGTAACCTCAACACACACGTGTATAAAGTGCATTCGGAAAAGTATTCACTTCCGAATGACTTTCTCCCACAGTACCTTACGTGACAGCCTTATTCTAAAATGGTCCTCTCTATATGTTATACAAATCCCCTCATGATGTGATACATCACAATCCCCATAATGATATGTGCAAAAAACAGGTACCTTATTTGAGGTGAAATAAAAAAGTACCTCCAGACCTCTCTATCAGAACTTATACAGTACCTTAGGTGAGCGTGATATCTCCAGTCCTCTCTATGTGGCACAACAGTATTTGTAGGTGAGTGATATATCCAGTCCTCTCTATGTGTTATGGACAGCTACAGCTTAGGTCCAGAGGTTGATCATCAAGTCCGGGCCTCTGGCTCTCAAGGACATTCAGAGACTTGTCCGAAGCCACTCCTCGTTGTCTGGCTGTGTGCTTAGGGTCGTTGTCCTGGTGGAAGGTGATACCTTCAGCCCCAGTCTGAGGTCCTGAGCGCTCTGGAGCAGGTTTCTCATCTTTGCTCCGTGTATACATTCCCTCGATCCTGACTAGTCTCTCCAGTCCCTCTCTGAAACAACACCCCACAGCATGATGCTATCACCACCATGCTCACCGTATGATGGTGCCAGTCTCCTTAGGTGAAGCTTGACATTCAGGCCAAAGAGTTCAATCTTGATATCATCAGACCAGAGAATCCTGTCTCTCATGGTATGAGAGTGCCTTAGGTGAGGTATATGGCAAAGTCCCCAGTCCTCTCTATCATGTTATACTTTTACTTAGGTGAGGTGATATCTCGTCTGGCCACTCTATGTGTTATACAGTACCTTATGAGGTGATGATTGTCCTCTGGATGTGTTATACAGTACCTTAGGTGAGGTGATATCTCCAGTCCTCTCTATCTGTTATACAGTACCTTAGGTGAGGTGATATCTCGAGTACCTTAGGTGAGGTGATATCTCCAGTCCTCCAGTCTCTCTATATGTTATACAGTGCCTTAGGTGAGGTGATAAGGCCAGTCCTCCCAGTCTCTCTATATGTTATACAGGCCAGCTCTAGGAAGAGTCTTGATATCTCCAAACTCCAGTCCTCTCTATGTGTTATGGAGCCACTAGTGTGAGGGGATATTCAATGCTGCAGACAGGTATTGGTATATCTTCCAGTCCTCCAGCCTCGACACTATATGATACAGTGCCTTAGGTGAGGTGATATCGCTCCAGTGGCTTGGTTTTTGCTCTGACATGTTATCAACTGTGGGACCTTATATAGACAGGTGATATCTCCAGTCCTCCAGTCCAATCAATATGAATTTACCACAGTGGACTCCAATCAAGTTGTAGAAACATCTCCAGGATCCTCAATGTAAACAGGATGCATCCAGTACCTTAGGTCTCAGGTGCAAATCTCCTGATACTTACTAAATAAAGTATTGTTTTTTATGTTGAATCCCAGTACCTTAGTGTGAGATTGATATCTCCAGTCCTCCAGTCAATTTTCTATAAGGCTATACAGTACCTTATGGTGAAAAGGTGATATCTGAATACTTCCTCTCGATATGTTATACAGTACCTTAGGTGAGGTGATATCTCCAGTCCTCTCTATATGTTATACAGTACCTTAGGTGAGGTGATATCTCCAGTCCTCTCTATATGTTATACAGTACCTTAGGTGAGGTGATATCTCCAGTCCTCTCTATATGTTATACAGTACCTTAGGTGAGGTGATATCTCCAGTCCTCTCTATATGTTATACAGTACCTTAGGTGAGGTGATATCTCCAGTCCTCTCTATGTGTTATACAGTACCTTAGGTGAGGTGATATCTCCAGTCCTCTCTATGTGTTATACGGTACCTTAGGTGAGGTGATATCTCCAGTCCTCCAGTTGCTCTCTATGTGGTGTTGTTGTACGTAGGCACTCTTCCAGGGTGAGTGGAGAAACCCAGGTTTCAGAGTCTCCCTCCTCTTCACAACCAGGGGTTCTTCTATACCTGGACACACAGGGTTAAATAACTAATACATTTTACTCATTTATCAGACGCTCTTATCCAGAGCAACTTACTGATTATTCCAGCTAGTCGGCTCGGGGATTTGAATCAGCGACCTTTCGGGTTACTGACCCAAGGCTCTTAACCGCTAGGCTACCTGCCATAAAACCTCTATACCTACACACAAATTAAGACAAATATGAGGTGTTAGCAATATCATTATTACACACACAGAGAGAGAGAGACAAGGAGAGGGAGGAGAAAGAGAGAGCAAAACATGACATCAAGCATCTTTGCTATCGCTAGTCCCTATAAGCTCATTGGTATGAGGTAATGTAATGCTAACGCTAGCTGCTATCTCATTGGTATGGAGGTAATGTAATGCTAACGCTAGCTGTTATCTCATTGGTATTGAGGTAATGTAATGCTAACGCTAGCTGCTATCTCATTGGTATTGAGGTAATGTAATGCTAACGCTAGCTGCTATCTCATTGGTATGGAGGTAATGTAATGCTAACACTAGCTGCTATCTCATTGGTATTGAGGTAATGTAATGCTAACGCTAGCTGCTATCTCATTGGTATTGAGGTAATGTAATGCTAACGCTAGCTGCTATCTCATTGGTATTGAGGTAATGTAATGCTAACGCTAGCTGCTATCTCATTGGTACACTACATGACCAAAAGTATGTCGACACCTGTTCGTCGAACATCTCATTCAAAAATCATGGGTATTAATATGGAGTTGGTCCCCCCTTTGCTGCTATAACAGCCTCCACTCTTCTGGGAAGGCTTTCCACTAGATGTTGGAACATTGCTGCGGGGACTTGCTTCCATTCAGCCACAAGAGCATTAGTGAGGTCGGGCACTGATGTTGGGAGATTAGGCCTGGCTCGCAGTCGGCGTTCCAATTCATTCCAGTAAGGTAGAGGTCAGGGCTCTGTGCAGGCCAGTCAAGTTCTTCCACACCGATCTACAAACCATTTCTGTATTGACCTCGCTTTGTGCACGGGGGCATTGTCATGCTGAAACAGGAAAGGGCCTTCCTCAAACTGTTGCCACAAAGTTGGAAGCACAGAATCGTCTAGAATGTCATTGTATGCTGTAGTGTTAAGATTTCCCGTCACTGGAACTAAGGGGCCTAGCCCAAACCATGAAAAACAGCCCCAGACCATTATTCCTCCTCCACCAAACTTTACAGTTGGCACTATGCATTTGGGCAGGTAGCGCTCTCCTGGCATCTGCCAAACCCAGATACATCCATCACTCCAGAGTTCAATGGCGGCGAGCTTGACACCACTCCAGCCGACGCTTGGCATTGCGCGTGGTGATCTTAGGCTTGTGTGCGGCTGCTCGGCCGTGGAAACCCATTTCATGAAGCTCCTGACTAATAGTTACTGTGCTGACGTTGCTTCCAGAGGCAGTTTGGAACTCAGTAGCGAGTGTTGTAACCAAGGACAGACAATTTCTACGCGCTTCATCATTCGGCGGTCCCGTTCTGTGAGCTTGTGTGGCCTACCACTTCGCGGCTAAGATGTTGTTGCTCCAAGACCTTTCCACTTCAGAATAACAGCACTTACAGTTGACTAGGGAAAGTCACTGAGCTCTTCAGTAAGGCCATTCTACTGCCATTTTTTGTCTATGGAGATTGCATGGCTGTGTGCTCAATTTTATATACCTGTCAGCAACGGGTGTGGCTGAAATAGCCAAATCCACTAATATTAGTCTAATGTAATGCTACAGCTAATGCTATCTGCTATCTCATTGGTATGGCTGTAATATAATGTAATGCTAGCTGCTATCTCATTGGTATGGCTGTAATATAATGTAATGCTATCTGCTATCTCATTGGTATGGCTGTAATATAATGCTAGCTGATATCTCATTGGTATGGCTGTAATATAATGCTAGCTGATATCTCATTGGTATGGCTGTAATATAATGTAATGCTAGCTGCTATCTCATTGGTATGGCTGTAATATAATGCTAGCTGATATCTCATTGGTATGGCTGTAATATAATGTAATGCTAGCTGCTATCTCATTGGTATGGCTGTAATATAATGTAATGCTATCTGCTATCTCATTGGTATGGCTGTAATATAATGCTAGCTGATATCTCATTGGTATGGCTGTAATATAATGCTAGCTGATATCTCATTGGTATGGCTGTAATATAATGTAATGCTAGCTGCTATCTCATTGGTATGGCTGTAATATAATGCTAGCTGCTATCTCATTGGTATGGCTGTAATATAATGTAATGCTAGCTGCTATCTCATTGGTATGGCTGTAATATAATGTAATGCTAGCTGCTATCTCATTGGTATGGCTGTAATATAATGTAATGCTATCTGCTATCTCATTGGTATGGCTGTAATATAATGTAATGCTAGCTGCTATCTCATTGGTATGGCTGTAATATAATGTAATGCTAGCTGCTATCTCATTGGTATGGCTGTAATATAATGTAATGCTATCTGCTATCTCATTGGTATGGCTGTAATATAATGTAATGCTAGCTGCTATCTCATTGGTATGGCTGTAATATAATGTAATGCTATCGGCTATCTCATTGGTATGGCTGTAATATAATGTAATGCTAGCTGCTCTCTCATTGGTATGGCTGTAATATAATGTAATGCTAGCTGCTACCTCATTGGTATCAAATCACATTTTATTGGTCACATGCGCCGAATACAACAGGTGCAGACATTACAGTGAAATGCTTACTTACAGGCTGTAATATAATGCTAGCTGATATCTCATTGGTATGGCTGTAATATAATGCTAATGCTAGCTGTTATCTCATTGGTATGGCTGTGATATAATGTAATGCTAGCTGCTATCTCATTGGTATGGCTGTAATATAATGCTAATGCTAGCTGATATCTCATTGGTATGGCTGTAATATAATGTAATGCTAGCTGCTATCTCATTGGTATGGCTGTAATATAATGTAATGCTAGCTGCTACCTCATTGGTATGGCTGTAATATAATGCTAGCTGATATCTCATTGGTATGTCTGTAATATAATGCTAATGCTAGCTGATATCTCATTGGTATGGCTGTAATATAATGCTAGCTGATATCTCATTGGTATGGCTGTAATATAATGCTAGCTGATATCTCATTGGTATGGCTGTAATATAATGTAATGCTAGCTGCTATCTCATTGGTATGGCTGTAATATAATGTAATGCTAGCTGCTACCTCATTGGTATGGCTGTAATATAATGCTAATGCTAGCTGATATCTCATTGGTATGGCTGTAATATAATGTAATGCTAGCTGCTATCTCATTGGTATGGCTGTAATATAATGCTAGCTGCTATTTCATTGGTATGGCTGTAATATAATGCTAGCTGCTATCTCATTGGTATGGCTGTAATATAATGTAATGCTAGCTGCTATCTCATTGGTATGGCTGTAATATAATGTAATGCTAACTGCTACCTCATTGGTATGGCTGTAATATAATGTAATGCTAACTGCTACCTCATTGGTATGGCTGTAATATAATGTAATGCTAGCTGCTACCTCATTGGTATCAAATCAAATTTTATTGGTCACATGCGCCGAATACAACAGGTGCAGACATTACAGTGAAATGCTTACTTACAGGCTGTAATATAATGCTAGCTGATATCTCATTGGTATGGCTGTAATATAATGCTAATGCTAGCTGATATCTCATTGGTATGGCTGTAATATAATGTAATGCTAGCTGCTATCTCATTGGTATGGCTGTAATATAATGTAATGCTAGCTGCTACCTCATTGGTATGGCTGTAATATAATGCTAATGCTAGCTGCTACCTCATTGGTATGGCTGTAATATAATGCTAGCTGATATCTCATTGGTATGGCTGTAATATAATGTAATGCTAGCTGCTATCTCATTGGTATGGCTGTAATATAATGCTAATGCTAGCTGCTACCTCATTGGTATGGCTGTAATATAATGCTAGCTGATATCTCATTGGTATGGCTGTAATATAATGCTAATGCTAGCTGATATCTCATTGGTATGGCTGTAATATAATGTAATGCTAGCTGCTATCTCATTGGTATGGCTGTAATATAATGTAATGTTAGCTGCTACCTCATTGGTATGGCTGTAATATAATGCTAATGCTAGCTGATATCTCATTGGTATGGCTGTAATATAATGTAATGCTAGCTGCTATCTCATTGGTATGGCTGTAATATAATGTAATGCTAGCTGCTACCTCATTGGTATGGCTGTAATATAATGCTAGCTGCTATCTCATTGGTATGGCTGTAATATAATGCTAATGCTAGCTGCTATCTCATTGGTATGGCTGTAATATAATGTAATGCTAGCTGCTATCTCATTTGGTATGGCTGTAATATAATGTAATGCTAACTGCTACCTCATTGGTATGGCTGTAATATAATGCTAGCTGCTATCTCATTGGTATGGCTGTAATATAATGCTAGCTGCTATCTCATTGGTATGGCTGTAATATAATGCTAATGCTAGCTGCTATCTCATTGGTATGGCTGTAATATAATGCTAGCTGCTATCTCATTGGTATGGCTGTAATATAATGTAATGGTAGCTGCTACCTCATTGGTATGGCTGTAATGTAATGCTAGCTGCTACCTCATTGGTAAGGCTGTAATATAAATGCTAGCTGCTATCTCATTGGTATGGCTGTAATATAATGCTAATGCTAGCTGCTATCTCATTGGTATGGCTGTAATATAATGCTAGCTGCTATCTCATTGGTATGGCTGTAATATAATGCTAGCTGCTATCTCATTACATTTACATTTTTGTCATTTAGCAGACGCTCTTATCCAGAGCGACTTACAGTTTTTTTAATATTTTTTTTATACTGGCCCCCCATGGGAATCGAACCCACAACCCTGGCGTTGCAAACGCCATGCTCTATCAACTGAGCTACATCCCTGCCGGCCATTCCCTCCCCTACCCTGGACAACGCTGGGCCAATTGTGCGCCGCCCATGAGTCTCTCCCGGTCGCGGCCGGCTGCGACAGAGCCTGGATTCGAACCAGGATCTCTAGTGACACAGTTAGCACTGCAATACAGTGCCTTAGACCACTGCGCCACTCAGGAGGTATGGCTGTAATATAATGCTAATGCTAGCTGCTATCTCATTGGTATGGCTGTAATATAATGCTAATGCTAGCTGCTATCTCATTGGTATGGCTGTAATATAATGCTAGCTGCTATCTCATTGGTATGGCTGTAATATAAATGCTAGCTGCTATTTCATTGTTCTGGCTGTAATATAATGCTAATGCTAGCTGCTATCTCATTGGTATGGCTGTAATATAATGCTAGCTGCTATCTCATTGGTATGGCTGTAATATAATGCTAGCTGCTATCTCATTGGTATGGCTGTAATATAATGTAATGCTATCTGCTATCTCATTGGTATGGCTGTAATATAAATGCTAGCTGCTATTTCATTTGTTCTGGCTGTAATATAATGCTAATGCTAGCTGCTATTTCATTGGTATGGCTGTAATATAATGCTAGCTGCTATCTCATTGGTATGGCTGTAATATAATGCTAGCTGCTACCTCATTGGTAAGGCTGTAATATAAATGCTAGCTGCTATCTCATTGGTATGGCTGTAATATAATGCTAATGCTAGCTGCTATCTCATTGGTATGGCTGTAATATAATGCTAGCTGCTATCTCATTGGTATGGCTGTAATATAATGCTAGCTGCTATCTCATTGGTATGGCGGTAATATAAATGCTAGCTGCTATTTCATTTGTTCTGGCTGTAATATAATGCTAATGCTAGCTGCTATTTCATTGGTATGGCTGTAATATAATGCTAATGCTAGCTGCTATCTCATTGGTATGGCTGTAATATAAATGCTAGCTGCTATTTCATTTGTTCTGGCTGTAATATAATGCTAATGCTAGCTGCTATTTCATTGGTATGGCTGTAATATAATGCTAATGCTAGCTTCTATCTCATTGCTATGGCTGTAATATAAATGCTAGCTGCTATTTCATTTGTTCTGGCTGTAATGTTAGCGGTAAATCCTAGCTAACTGGCAGAGAGCCCAGTGAGAGGCTGCTGCAGTGCTGCGCTGAGGCGTGGTCGGTGTGTGTGTGGCTATAGCAAAGGAGATTTATGGCTTTTTTGCTCAAGTAGTTTAATACACACGCCAGTGTGTGTGCCTTTGCGTGTGGGGGTGCATGTATGTTCACCACAGAGATCCTATTAATGAGTTGAATATGTAATTCCATGGTGTGTCCTCCGTGTGTGTCCTCTATATATGTGTCTATAGGTGTGTGTCCTCCGTGTGTCCCCTCTATATGCGTGTCCTCCGTGTGTGTCCTCCGTGTGTCCCCTCTATATGTGTCCTCTGTGTGTCCCCTCTATATATGTCCTCTGTGTGTGTCCTCTATATGTGTCCTCTATATGTGTGTCCTCTATATATGTCCTCCGTGTGTCCCCTCTATATGTGTCCCCTCTATATATGTGTCCTCTGTGTGTCCCCTCTATATATGTGTCCTCTGTGTGTCCCCTCTATATATGTGTCCTCTGTGTGTCCCCTCTATATATGTGTCCTCTGTGTGTGTCCTCTATATGTGTCCTCTGTGTGTCCTCTATATGTGTCCTCCGTGTGTCCCCTCTATATATGTGTCCTCTGTGTGTCCCCTCTATATATGTGTCCTCCGTGTGTGTCCCCTCTATATATGTGTCCTCCGTGTGTCCCCTCTATATATGTCCTCTGTGCGTGTCCTCTATATATGTCCTCTGTGTGTGTCCTCTATATGTGTGTCCTCTATATATGTCCTCCGTGTGTCCCCTCTATATGTGTCCCCTCTATATATGTGTCCTCTGTGTGTCCCCTCTATATATGTGTCCTCTGTGTGTCCCCTCTATATGTGTCCTCTGTGTGTCCCCTCTATATGTGTCCTCTATATGTGTGTCCTCTATATATGTCCTCCATGTGTCCCCTCTATATGTGTCCCCTCTATATATGTGTCCTCTGTGTGTCCCCTCTATATATGTGTCCTCTGTGTGTCCCCTCTATATGTGTCCTCCGTGTGTCCTCTATATGTGTCCTCCGTGTGTCCCCTCTATATATGTGTCCTCTGTGTGTCCCCTCTATATATGTGTCCTCTGTGTGTGTCCTCTATATGTGTCCTCTGTGTGTGTCCTCTATATATGTGTCCTCTATATGTGTCCTCTGTGTGTCTATAGGTGTGTGTAAGCTACATATGGCGTTGTTGTATCCTCCTGCCTGTGTGTGTGTGTGTGTGTGTGTGTGTGTGGTACGTACCCTGCTCCCTACACTTCTCCCTCCACAGCAGGTTATCCTCGGCCAGTATCCTCCAGTAGGAGCAGGTCTGGGCAGCATGCATCAGATCTCTGGGCTCCAGAAACGTCAGGACATACAAGGCCAACTACAGGAGAGGAACACATGAATATCACTGACCGGTCACCTGATCACCACTTAACAACTCAGAATCACATCTATATGTCAGAGAACAGTGGCGCCTGAGATTTGATAATGATAATGGATTTGAACTGGGCTCAAGTGGCAGATGTATGTTCTGAATGTGGGTGTGCATGATCGTGTGTGTACCGTCCTGTGTGTGTGTGTGTGTGTGTGTGTGTGTGTGTGTGTGTGTGTGTGAGCATGTGTGTGAGTCCGTCCTGTGTGTGTGTGTGTGTGTGTGTGTGTGTGTGTGTGTGTGTGTGTGTGTGTGTGTGTGTGTGTGTGTGTGTGTCCGTCCTGTGTGAGTGTCCTCTCACCTCTTTGGGCAGCAGGGAGATGAAGTCTCGTTGGAACTGAGGCTCAATAACCTGCATCATGTGCTTCACCTGATTGGACTCACAGCTGTCAATCAAGTCATCCAGAGCCAATAGACGCTCAGGACCACTCCACGCCTACAGGAAGGGGGGGGGGGGGGGGGGTGGGGGGGGGGATGGGGGGGGGAGAGCGATACAGATTTGATCCAAAACCAGCTCTGGCTCGTGTTAGTGTTGTATAACAACACCCACGGGGGTTCTAGTCTCTCTCACCCACCCGACCGACAGACAGACTCCACCCACGGGGTTCTAGTCTCTCTCACCCACCCGACAGACAGACTCCACCCACGGGGATTCTAGTCTCTCTCACCCACCCGACTCCACCCACGGGGGTTCTAGTCCACCCGACAGACAGACTCCACCCACGGGGGTTCTAGTCTCTCACCCACAGACAGACTCCACCCCACGGGGGTTCTAGTCTCTCTCCCACCCACCCGACAGACAGACTCCACCCACGGGGGTTCTAGTCTCTCACCCACCCGACAGACAGACTCCACCCACGGGGGTTCTAGTCTCTCACCCCTCACAGACAGACTCCACCCCAGGGGTTTCTACAGACAGACAGACTCCACCCACGGGGGTTCTAGTCTCTCTCACCCGACAGACAGACTCCACCCACGGGGGTTCTAGTCTCTCTCACCCACCCGACAGACAGACTCCACCCACGGGGGTTCTAGTCTCTCTCACCCACCCGACAGACAGACTCCACCCACGGGGGTTCTAGTCTCTCTCGCCACCCGACAGACAGACTGTACCCACAGGGTTCTAGTCTCTTCACCACCCGACAGACACAGGTCTTCGCGTGTACCAATTACTATACCACAGACAGACAGACAGACAGACAACTATATCCACTAAAAGAGAGAGAGATGACTATACCCGCTAAGAGAGAGAGAGAGATGACTATACCCGCTAAAAGAGAGAGAGAGAGATGACTATACCCGCTAAAAGAGAGAAAGAGAGAGATGACTATACCCGCTAAGAGAGAGAGATAGAGATGACTATACCCGCTAAGAGAGCGAGAGAGAGAGATGACTATACCTGCTAAAAGAGAGAGATGACTATACCCGCTAAAAGAGAGAGAGAGAGATGACTATACCCGCTAAAAGAGAGAGAGATGACTATACCCGCTAAGAGAGCGAGAGATGACTATACCCGCTAAGAGAGATAGATGACTATACCCGCTAAGAGAGAGAGAGAGAGAGATGACTATACCCGCTAAGAGAGATAGATGACTATACCCGCTAAGAGAGAGAGAGAGATGACTATACCCGCTAAGAGAGAGAGATGACTATACCCGCTAAAAGAGAGAGAGATAGATGACTATACCCGCTAAGAGAGAGAGAGAGAGAGATGACTATACCCGCTAAGATAGAGAAATGACTATACCCGCTAAGAGAGATGACAATACACGCTAAAAGAGAGAGAGAGATAGATGACTATACCCGCTGAGAGAGAGAGATGACTATACCCGCTGAGAGAGAGAGAGATGACTATACCCGCTAAGAGAGAGAGAGAGAGATGACTATACCCGCTAAGAGAGAGAGAGATAGATGACTATACCCGCTAAGAGAGAGAGAGAGATGACTATACCCGCTAAGAGAGATAGATGACTATACCCGCTAAAAGAGAGAGAGATAGATGACTATACCCGCTAAGAGAGAGAGAGAGAGAGATGACTATACCCGCTAAGATAGAGAAATGACTATACCCGCTAAGAGAGATGACAATACACGCTAAAAGAGAGAGAGAGATAGATGACTATACCCGCTGAGAGAGAGAGATGACTATACCCGCTGAGAGAGAGAGAGATGACTATACCCGCTAAGAGAGAGAGAGAGAGATGACTATACCCGCTAAGAGAGAGAGAGAGATGACTATACCCGCTAAGAGAGAGATAGATGACTATACCCGCTAAGAGAGAGAGAGATGACTATACCCGCTAAGAGAGAGAGAGAGAGAGAGATGACTATACCCGCTAAGAGAGAGAGAGAGAGAGAGAGAGAGAGAGAGAGAGAGAGAGAGAGAGAGAGAGAGAGATGACTATACCCGCTGAGAGAGAGAGATGACTATACCCGCTAAGAGAGAGAGAGAGATGACTATACCCGTTAAGAGAGAGAGAGAGAGATGACTATACCCGCTAAGAGAGAGAGATGACTATACCCGCTAAGAGAGAGAGAAAGAGAGAGAGATGACTATACCCGCTAAGAGAGAGAGAGAGAGAGAGAGAGAGATGACTATACCCGCTGAGAGAGAGAGAGAGAGATGACTATACCCGCTAAGAGAGAGAGAGAGATGACTATACCCGCTAAGAGAGAGAGAGAGATGACTATACCCGCTAAGAGAGAGAGATGACTATACCCGCTAAGAGAGAGAGAAAGAGAGAGAGATGACTATACCCGCTAAGAGAGAGAGAGATGACTATACCCGCTAAGAGAGAGAGATGACTATACCCGCTAAGAGAGAGAGAAAGAGAGAGAGATGACTATACCCGCTAAGAGAGAGAGAGATGACTATACCCGCTAAAAGAGAGAGAGATTGTTGTTTGGATTTTAAAAACAGAAGTGAAACATTGAACCACTTGTGTTTTCAGAGTGCTCGTCTTTACTGAGGAAGATCCTTTCTGACATATGTTCTCTTCCTGGTGTGATGTCAGACCAATCCAGGGGATGTGTGTGAATATTAAAGAAGTTCCACTGTTATGGGTATGTGGGGAAGACAGAACACTGGGAATCAGAAGGATAAACATTCATTCCTTCATTCCAGTCTGTTCTCCATTCCTTAATACTACAGAACCACAGAGAGTGGACAGAACCCTTGGGCTGTTCACCAGAAAACTGATCCTGCTTTCTGGACGAGGAAAATGAACAGAGGAGGGGATGGAGGGAGGAGACATGTTTAATTACGTAATTAGCTGAGGTTTGTTCTACTCCCAGGGCTTCATTGGCTGTAGTTAGTGGTTGTTAGGGAGACGCAGCAGCCAGAGACAGAAAAGGTAAACCAACGCTATTCAGTTAGGGAAACCAACGCTATTCAGTTAGGGTAAACCAACGCTATTCAGTTAGGGTAAACCAACGCTATTCAGTTAGGTAAACCAACGCTATTCAGTTAGGTTAAACCAACGCTATTCAGTTAGGTAAACCAACGCTATTCAGTTAGGTAAACCAACGCTATTCAGTTAGGTTAAACCAACGCTATTCAGTTAGGTTAAACCAACGCTATTCAGTTAGGTTAAACCAACGCTATTCAGTTAGGTAAACCAACGCTATTCAGTTAGGTTAAACCAACGCTATTCAGTTAGGGTAAACCAACGCTATTCAGTTAGGGTAAACCAACGCTATTCAGTTAGGGTAAACCAACGCTATTCAGTTAGGGTAAACCAACGCTATTCAGTTAGGGTAAACCAACGCTATTCAGTTAGGGTAAACCAACGCTATTCAGTTAGGGTAAACCAACGCTATTCAGTTAGGGTAAACCAACGCTATTCAGTTAGGGTAAACCAACGCTATTCAGTTAGGGTAAACCAACGCTATTCAGTTAGGGTAAACCAACGCTATTCAGTTAGGGTAAACCAACGCTATTCAGTTAGGGTAAACCAACGCTATTCAGTTAGGGTAAACCAACGCTATTCAGTTAGGGTAAACCAACGCTATTCAGTTAGGTAAACCAACGCTATTCAGTTAGGTAAACCAACGCTATTCAGTTAGGTTAAACCAACGCTATTCAGTTAGGTTAAACCAACGCTATTCAGTTAGGTAAACCAACGCTATTCAGTTAGGTAAACCAACGCTATTCAGTTAGGTAAACCAACGCTATTCAGTTAGGGAAACCAACGCTATTCAGTTAGGGAAACCAACGCTATTCAGTTAGGGAAACCAACGCTATTCAGTTAGGTAAACCAACGCTATTCAGTTAGGTAAACCAACGCTATTCAGTTAGGTAAACCAACGCTATTCAGTTAGGTAAACCAACGCTATTCAGTTAGGTAAACCAACGCTATTCAGTTAGGTTAAACCAACGCTATTCAGTTAGGTTAAACCAACGCTATTCAGTTAGGTTAAACCAACGCTATTCAGTTAGGTTAAACCAACGCTATTCAGTTAGGGGAAACCAACGCTATTCAGTTAGGGAAACCAACGCTATTCAGTTAGGTAAACCAACGCTATTCAGTTAGGGAAACCAACGCTATTCAGTTAGGGAAACCAACGCTATTCAGTTAGGTAAACCAACGCTATTCAGTTAGGTAAAACCAACGCTATTCAGTTAGGTAAACCAACGCTATTCAGTTAGGTTAAACCAACGCTATTCAGTTAGGTTAAACCAACGCTATTCAGTTAGGTTAAACCAACGCTATTCAGTTAGGTAAACCAACGCTATTCAGTTAGGTAAACCAACGCTATTCAGTTAGGTAAACCAACGCTATTCAGTTAGGTAAACCAACGCGATTCAGTTAGGTAAAACCAACGCTATTCAGTTAGGTAAACCAACGCTATTCAGTTAGGTAAACCAACGCTATTCAGTTAGGTAAAACCAACGCTATTCAGTTAGGTTAAACCAACGCTATTCAGTTAGGTTAAACCAACGCTATTCAGTTAGGTTAAACCAACGCTATTCAGTTAGGTAAACCAACGCTATTCAGTTAGGTAAACCAACGCTATTCAGTTAGGTAAACCAACGCTATTCAGTTAGGTAAACCAACGCTATTCAGTTAGGTAAACCAACGCTATTCAGTTAGGTAAACCAACGCTATTCAGTTAGGTAAACCAACGCTATTCAGTTAGGTAAACCAACGCTATTCAGTTAGGTTAAACCAACGCTATTCAGTTAGGTTAAACCAACGCTATTCAGTTAGGTTAAAACCAACGCTATTCAGTTAGGTAAACCAACGCTATTCAGTTAGGTAAACCAACGCTATTCAGTTAGGTAAACCAACGCTATTCAGTTAGGTAAACCAACGCTATTCAGTTAGGTAAACCAACGCTATTCAGTTAGGTAAACCAACGCTATTCAGTTAGGTAAACCAACGCTATTCAGTTAGGTAAACCAACGCTATTCAGTTAGGTAAACCAACGCTATTCAGTTAGATAAACCAACGCTATTCAGTTAGGTAAACCAACGCTATTCAGTTAGGTAAACCAACGCTATTCAGTTAGGTTAAACCAACGCTATTCAGTTAGGTTAAACCAACGCTATTCAGTTAGGTAAACCAACGCTATTCAGTTAGGTAAACCAACGCTATTCAGTTAGGTAAACCAACGCTATTCAGTTAGGTAAACCAACGCTATTCAGTTCATGAGAGAGGGGCGGTGTCTCTCTCTCTCTCTCTCACCTGGAAGGTGTGCAGCCAGTCCTGTAGGCCGGATGGGGGCGGGCCTGAGGTGACACGTCTCCGCTGAGCTGAATGCCCATTGGCTGCTCGCAGGTCCCCAAAGGTAGTGGGCGTGGTCTGGAATGGAACGAGACTGGAGGGACTGGAGAGAGAGAGAGAGAGAGAACATGAGAAAGAGAGGTTGAGTCTTAGAATTAAAAAGGAAGATTAAATATTATTAATTCTAATCAGACAGGTTATTTACATGGACGATACATTGGAGATAATATAAGGCAAGTACTGGAAACAATAGAACACTATGAAAAATCTGGGAAACCAGGCCTGCTATTCATAGCAGACTTTCAAAAAAGGCTTTTGATAAAGTACGACTGGAATTGATTTATAAATGCATGGAATATTTCAATTTTGGAGAATCTCTTATACAATGGGTTAAAGTTATATATAGTAACCCTATGTGTAAAATAGTAAATAATAGCTACTTCTCAGAAAGTTTTAAACTGTCAAGAGGAGTGAAACAAGGTTGTCCACTATTGGCATATCTATTTATTATGGTCATCAAAATGTTAGCTATTTAAATCAGATCCAACAATAATATCAGAGGATTAGAAATCCAGGGCTTAAAAACAAAAGGTGTCGTTGTGCGCTGATGATTCATGTTTTCTTTTAAATCCACAGATTGGATCCCTCCACAGCCTCATAGAGGATCTAGATACTTTTTCTAGATTACAACCAAATGATGATAACTGTACTATATTACATATTGGATCACTAAAAATTACAACTTCTACATTACCGTGTAGTTTACCAATAAAATGGTAAATTATATGAGCAAAAGACATTCCACTTTATTTGGAACTGCAAGTCAGACAAAATTAAACGGGCCAATGTATACTTAAATCCAAACTGGTTCTCTAGCAGATTAGTAAGAATGTCTCACCCCATGTTCAAGAATGGCCTTTTTCCCTTTATTCAGAATACAACCCTTCACTTGTATATTATTGAAATCTCAAAAATATAGCTATTTTTTTTAAAACAATCCATAGAAAGTTGGTTGCAATTTCAATTTAATCCACCAGAAAAGACAAAACAAATATTAATAATGGTTAAACTCTACAAATTGATAATAAACATTATTTTTTTGGAGAAAAAAACTATAAAACGGTATAATCTTTGTAAATGATAACATAAATAGGACTGGTGGAGTTGTCATAAAAAAATATATGGAAATGTCTGCTCTACTCAAAATTACAACCAACTAATTGCAGCATTACCGTAAAATTGGAAGAGGAAAGTGGAAGGGGGAGAAAGTAAGGAACTTGTCTGTCAGCATTAAAGACCAAAATTGGTTCTAGAGAATGATGATGAATAAACAAATATAAAAGTTTAATTTAAGGATTTAAAAAAATGGCCAGCTGTGCCCTATAGATGGCAAAATAAAAAATTGTTACCTGAGGTAGCGTGTGTGTGTGTGTGTGTGTTACCTGAGGTAGCGTGTGTGTGTGTGTTACCTGAGGTAGTGTGTGTGTGTGTTGTGTGTGTGTGTTACCTGAGGTAGTGTGTGTGTGTGTTGTGTACTACCTAGTCTAGTCAGGTGTGTGTGTGTGTTGTTACCTGTCTAGGTAGGTAGGTGTGTGTGTTGTGTACTAGTAGTCTAGTCAGGTAGGTGTGTGTGTGTGTTACCTAGGTAGTCTAGTCAGGTAGGTGTGTGTGTGTTACCTGAGGTAGGTAGGTGTTGTGTTGTGTACTAGTAGTTACCTGAGGTAGTGTGTGTGTGTGTGTTACCTGAGGTAGGTAGTGTGTGTGTGTGTGTGTTACCTGAGGTAGTGTGTAGTGTGTGTGTGTTACCTGAGGTAGTGTGTGTGTGTGTGTGTTACCTGAGGTAGTGTGTGTGTGTGTTGTGTACTGTAGTCTAGTGTGTGTGTTGTGTACTGTGTGTAGTCTGAGGTAGTGTGTGTGTGTACTAGTAGTTAGTCAGGTAGGTGTTGTGTTGTGTACTAGTAGTTACCTGAGGTAGTGTGTGTGTGTGTACTAGTACCTAGTCAGGTAGTGTGTGTGTGTGTGTGTGTTACCTGAGTGAGGTAGTGTGTGTGTGTGTGTTGTTACCTAGGTAGTGTGTGTGTGGTGTTGTGTGTGTTGTGTACTAGTAGTCTAGTCAGGTAGGTGTGTGTGTTGTGTGTTACCTGTCTAGTGTCTGGTGTAGGTGTTGTGTTGTGTACTAGTAGTCTAGTCAGGTAGGTGTGTGTGTGTGTGTAGTAGTCTGTCAGGTAGGTGTGTGTGTTGTGTACTAGTACCTAGTCAGGTGGTGTGTGTGTTGTGTACTAGTAGTCTAGTGTGTGTAGGTGTTGAGGTGTGTGTGTGTGTGTTACCTGAGGTAGTGTGTGTGTGTGTTACTGAGGTAGTGTGTGTGTGTGTTACCTGAGGTAGTGTGTGTGTTGTGTTGAGGTAGTACTAGTGTGTCTAGTCTGAGGTAGTGTGTTGTGTGTGTGTGTGTGTGTAGTAGTCTAGAGGTAGTGTGTGTGTGTGTACTAGTACCTAGTCAGGTAGTGTGTGTGTGTGTGTTACTAGTAGTCTAGTCAGGTAGGTGTTACCTGAGGTTGTGTGTGTGTGTTACCTGAGGTAGGTGTGTGTGTGTGTGTGTGTTACCTGAGGTAGTGTGTGTGTGTGTGTGTACTAGAGTCTAGTGTGTGTGTGTGTGTGTTACCAGAGGTGTGTGTGTAGTGTTAGTGAGGTAGGTGTGTGTGTGTGTGTACTAGTAGTCTAGTCAGGTAGGTGTGTGTTGTGTACTAGTAGTCTAGTCAGGTAGGTGTGTGTTGTGTACTAGTAGTCTGAGTCAGGTAGGTGTGTGTGTGTGTACTAGTAGTCTAGTCAGGTAGGTGTGTGTGTGTGTACTAGTAGTCTAGTCAGGTAGGTGTTGTGTGTGTTAGTCTAGTTGAGGTAGTGTTGTGTGTGTACTAGTAGTCTACCTGAGGTAGGTGTGTGTGTGTGTACTAGTAGTCTAGTCAGTAGGTGTGTGTTGTGTTGTGTACTAGTAGTCTGTGTGTGTGTTAGGTGAGGTGTGTGTGTACTAGTAGTCTACCTGAGGTAGGTGTTGTGTTGTGTGTGTGTAGTCTACCTGAGGTAGGTGTGTGTGTTGTGTACTAGTAGTCTAGTCAGGTAGGTGTGTGTGTGTGTGTACTAGTAGTGTAGTCAGGTAGGTGTTGTGTTGTGTACTAGTGTCTGTCAGGTAGGTGTTGTGTTGTGTACTAGTAGTCTAGTCAGGTAGTGTGTTGTGTGTGTGTTACCTAGAGGTAGTGTGGTGTGTTGTGTTGTGTACTAGTAGTCTAGTGTAGGTGTTGTGTACTAGTAGTCTAGTCAGGTAGGTGTTGTGTGTGTGTCTACCTGAGGTAGTGTGTGTGTGTGTGTGTAGTTAGGTAGGTGTAGTGTGTGTGTGTGTGTTAGTGAGGTAGGTGTTGTGTGTGTGTACCTGTAGGTAGTGTGTGTGTGTACCTGAGGTAGTGTGTGTGTGTTGTGTAGGTAGTGTGTGTGTGTGTGTACCTGAGGTAGTGTGTGTGTGTGTGTGTACTGTAGTCTAGTGTGTGTGTGTGTGTGTGTACTAGTAGTCTAGTCAGGTGTGTGTGTGTTGTGTACTAGTAGTCTAGTCAGGTGTGTGTGTGTTGTTAGTAGAGGTCAGGTAGGTGTGTGTGTGTGTACTAGTAGTCTAGTCAGGTGTGGTGTTGTGTTGTGTACTAGTAGTCTAGTCAGGTAGGTGTTGTGAGGTAGTGTACTAGTGTGTAGTAGGTAGGTAGGTGTTGTGTTGTGTACTAGTAGTCTAGTCAGGTAGTGTGTGTGTGTGTACTACCTAGGTAGTCTAGTCAGTGTGTGTGTGTGTTGTGTACTAGTAGTCTAGTCAGGTTAGGTGAGGTGTGTTGTGTGTGTGTACCTAGTCAGTGTGTGTGTTGTGTTGTGTACTAGTAGTCTAGTCAGGTAGGTGTGTGTGTGTGTGTTACTAGTAGTCTAGGTAGTGTGTGTGTGTGTGTAGTCTACCAGGTAGTGTGTGTGTGTGTGTGTGTGAGGTAGTGTGTGTGTGTTGTGTGTGTGTACTAGTAGTCTGAGGTAGGTGTTGTGTTGTGTACTAGTACCTAGTCAGGTAGGTGTGTGTGTTGTGTAGTAGTAGTCTAGTCAGGTAGGTGTGTGTGTTGTGTACTAGTAGTCTAGTCAGGTAGGTGTGTGTGTTGTGTACTAGTAGTCTAGTCAGGTAGGTGTTGTGTACTAGTAGTCTAGTCAGGTAGGTGTTGTGTGTGTGTACTAGTAGTCTAGTAGTGTAGGTGTTGTGTGTGTGTACTAGTAGTCTAGTCAGGTAGGTGTGTGTGTGTGTTACCAGAGGTAGTGTGTGTGTGTGTACTAGTAGTCTAGTCAGGTGTGTGTTGTGTACTAGTAGTCTAGTCAGGTAGGTGTTGTGTTGTGTACTAGTAGTCTAGTCAGGTAGGTGTTGTGTACTAGTAGTCTAGTCAGGTAGGTGTTGTGTGTGTGTGTGTAGTCTAGTCAGGTAGTGTGTACCTGAGGTGTGTGTGTGTGTGTGTGTGTTACCTGAGGTAGTGTGTGTGTGTGGTACCTGTTGTGTGTGTGTGTGTGTAGTTAGTCAGGTAGGTGTGTGTGTGTGTACTAGTAGTCTAGTCAGGTAGTGTGTTGTGTTGTGTACTGTTACCTAGTCAGGTAGGTGTGTGTTGTGTACTAGTAGTCTAGGTAGTAGGTAGGTGTGTGTGTGTGTGTGTTACTAGTAGTCTAGTCAGGTGTGTGTGTACCTGAGGTGTGTGTGTGTGTGTAGTAGTGAGGTAGGTGTGTGTGTGTGTGTGTACTAGTAGTCTAGTCAGGTAGGTGTTGTGTTGTGTACTAGTAGTCTAGTCAGGTAGGTGTTGTGTTGTGTACTAGTAGTCTAGTCAGGTAGGTGTTGTTGTGTAGTGTAGTAGTAGTCTAGTCAGGTAGGTGTGTGTGTGTGTGTACCTAGTAGTCTAGTCAGGTGTGTGTGTGTGTGTGTTGTGAGGTAGTGTGTGTGTCAGTGTACCTGAGGTGTGTGTGTGTAGTAGTCTAGTCAGGTAGTGTGTGTGTGTGTACTGAGGTAGTGTGTGTGTGTGTGTGTTACCTGAGGTAGTGTGTTGTGTGTGTGTGTGTTACCTGAGGTAGTGTGTGTGTGTGTTACCTGAGGTAGTCGTGTGTGTGTGTGTTACCTGAGGTAGCGTGTGTGTGTGTGTGTTACCTGTGTGTGTGTGGTGTGTGTGTTACCTGAGGTAGCGTGTGTGTGTGTGTGTTACCTGAGGTAGCGTGTTGTGTGTGTGTGTTACCTGAGGTGCGTGTGTGTGTTACCTGAGGTAGTGAGAGAGACACAGAGAGAGAGAGAGAGAGAGACACAGAGAGAGAGAGAGAGAGCGCGAGAGCGAGAGAGAGAGAGAGCGCGAGAGCGAGAGAGAGAGAGAGCGCGAGAGCGCGAGAGCGCGAGAGAGCGAGAGAGCGAGAGAGCGAGAGAGCGAGAGAGAGCGAGAGAGCGAGAGAGCGAGAGAGCGAGAGAGCGAGAGAGCGAGAGAGCGAGAGAGCGAGAGAGACAGAGACAGAGAGACAGAGACAGAGACAGAGACAGAGACAGAGAGAGAGAGAGAGAGAGAGAGACAGAGACAGAGAGACAGAGAGAGAGAGAGAGAGAGAGAGAGAGAGAGAGAGAGAGAGACCACAGAGAGAGAGACACAGAGAGAGAGACACAGAGAGAGAGACACAGAGAGAGACACAGAGAGAGACACAGAGAGAGAGACACAGAGAGAGAGACACAGAGAGAGAGACACAGAGAGAGAGACACAGAGAGAGAGAGAGAGAGAGAGACAGAGACAGAGACAGAGAGAGAGAGAGAGAGAGAGAGAGAGAGAGAGAGAGAGAGAGAGAGAGAGAGAGAGAGAGAGAGAGAGAGAGAGAGAGAGAGAGAGAGAGAGAGAGAGAGAGAGAGAGAGAGAGAGAGAGAGAGAGAGAGAGAGAGAGAGAGGAGAGAGAGAGAGAGACAGAGAGAGAGAGAGTAGGCCAGAGAGAGAGAGAGACAGAGACAGAGAGAGGAATGGAGAAAAGTTAAGCCACTTGTGTATATTTACAGTACAAACAGAAAGTCAAACTAGCACACACATAGCCTACCCGTCACCTCCAGCATAAAGGCTTAAACTTTCCACCCACACTAACCCAGTGCTTCTCAATTATTTTCTGTTACGCCCCCCCTAGGAAGAAGTAAACATTTCGCGCCCCCCAACTCTCCGCTGCGACTGTAAATAGTATCATTTGTCTATAAAATTGTTATAAGTACACCTCTGCATAACATTGTATCATTATTAACATTAAAGAAAAAAAAAAAAAAAAAAAGAAATATAGATCAACTTACAACAAAGAATAACTTTATTAACATTGTTTTTTAGTCTGTAACAGAAAAGTCTTAAAGTTAATCAATTTGCCTGAAATTAAAAAAATAATTCAATCCTTATTTAAACTGTAAACATTTTTTGACCATTTGATACTGAAAAATAAAATAAAATATAATCAATAAATAATAATACATTCAAATTGATCAGCAACATGAACTCAGGAGCACAATATACAGTGGGGAAAAAAAAGTATTTAGTCAGCCACCAATTGTGCAAGTTCTCCCACTTAAAAAGATGAGAGAGGCCTGTAATTTTTCATCATAGGTACACGTCAACTATGACAGACAAATTAAGGAAAAAAAATCCAGAAAATCACATTGTAGGATTTTTTTATGAATTTATTTGCAAATTATGGTGGAAAATAAGTATTTGGTCACCGACAAACAAGCAAGATTTCTGGCTCTCACAGACCTGTAACTTCTTCTTAAGAGCCCTTTGCTCCTCTGTCCTCCACTCGTTACCTGTATTAATGGCACCTGTTTGAACTTGTTATCAGTATAAAAGACACTGTCCACAACCTCAAACAGTCACACCCAAACTCCACTATGGCCAAGACCAAAGAGCTGTCAAAGGACACCAGAAACAAAATTGTAGACCCTGCACCAGGCTGGGAAGACTGAATCTGCAATAGGTAAGCAGCTTGGTTTGAAGAAATCAACTGTGGGAGCAATTATTAGGAAATGGAAGACATACAAGACCACTGATAATCTCCCACGATCTGGGGCTCCACGCAAGATCTCACCCCGTGGGGTCAAAATGATCACAAGAACGGTGAGCAAAAATCACGAACCACACAGGGGGACCTAGTGAATGACCTGCAGAGAGTTGGGACCAAAGTAACAAAGCCTACCATTAGTAACACACTACGCCGCCAGGGACTAAAATCCTGCAGTGCCAGACGTGTCCCCCTGCTTAAGCCAGTACATGTCCAGGCCCGTCTGAAGTTTGCTCGAGTGCATTTGGATGATCCAGAAGAGGATTGGGAGAATGTCATATGAAACCAAAATATAACTTTTTGGTAAAAAACTCAACTCGTCGTGTTTGGAGGACAAAGAATGCTGAGTTGCATCCAAAGAACACCATACTACTGTGAAGCATTGGGGTGGAAACATCATGCTTTGGGCTGTTTTTCTGCAAATGGACCAGGACGACTGATCCGTGTAAAGGAAAGAATGAATGGGACCATGTATCGTGAGATTTTGAGTGAAAACCTCCTTCCATCAGCAAGGGCATTGAAGATGAAACGTGGCTGGGTCTTTCAGCATGACAATGATCCCAAACACACCGCCCGGGCAACGAAGGAGTGGCTTCGTAAGAAGCATTTCAAGGTCCTGGAGTGGCCTAGCCAGTCTCCAGATCTCAACCCCATAGAAATCTTTGGAGGGAGTTGAAAGTCCGTGTTGCCCAGCGACAGCCCCAAAACATCACTGCTCTAGAGGAGATCTGCATGGAGGAATGGGCAAAATACCAGCAACAGTGTGTGAAAACCTTGTGAAGACTTACAGAAAACGTTTGACCTGTGTCATTGCCAACAAAGGGTATATAACAAAGTATTGAGAAACTTTTGTTATTGACCAAATATTATTATTTTCCACCATAATTTGCAAATAAATTCATAAAAAATCCTACAATGTGATTTTCTGAATTATTTTTTCTCATTT
Organism: Coregonus suidteri; assembly: GCA_036851935.1. Taxonomy (NCBI): domain Eukaryota; kingdom Metazoa; phylum Chordata; class Actinopteri; order Salmoniformes; family Salmonidae; genus Coregonus; species Coregonus suidteri. Next base: position 2,402,558 of record CM072256.1, on the reverse strand, counting down.
TGTCTGTCATAGTGGACGTGTACCTATGATGAAAATTACAGGCCTCTCTCATCTTTTTAAGTGGGGGAACTTGCACAATTGGTGGCTGACTAAATACTTATTTTCCCCACTGTATGAAACACTGACCTATAAAACAAAAATGAATAAAACAATGTGCTGATTTTTAAAAAAAAATCAAAATGAGGAAGTCTGGATTAATGGCTACAATGAGCACGTTTTGCAGTGCACAGCTTTTCGAAGCGGGGTTTGAAGCATGATACTGCCACTCTCAGCTCCTGCTCAATGTTTAGCTGGGACCTGTACTTGGTCTTCAGTGCAGCAACAGCAGAGAAGCCAGTCTCACAAAGATAAGATGTTGCAAAAGGAAGAAGAATGCCCATGGCCCTCTGCCCTAAGAGTGGATACTGCCTCTCTACACTCAGCCAGAATTCACTCAGTGTCTGTGATGTGAACCTCAGTCTCAATGTGGAGTCAGACGTCATATCAATTAACTGGTCCTCCTCTGTAGAGCTGAAACCAGTTGGAGCTGGTGCATTGAAAGGATCTCTCACCCAGTCATATTGGGAACTGTTTTCAGGGAAGTACTTTTTAAAAGAATCCCATCAGTGATGAAATACGCTCCTTAATATATGGAATCACTGAGGTGGCATCAGAGTCAGTAGTGTCAACAAACTCATGCAGGTTCTCGAATGAATCAGTATTTCCTTCATCAAGTCGCCTGCCCCACATTGCAAGCTTTCGAGTGAAAGAGCTGATCTTTGTCTGTGACCTGAGGGAGGTGTTTATCTTTCCCTTGAAGCTGTAGATTTAGTTCATTTAGCTTTTCCAAATATGTCACTCAGGTAGGCCAGTTTTGCCAGGAAGTTCTCATCACTACATTTTTCTGCGAGGTCATACTTGTGCTCCTGCTCCCAAAACATTATTATCTGCTCTCTGAGCTCAAAAACTCGGGACAAGACTTTTTCCTCGTGACAGCCACCTTGCTTCACTGTGAAACAGCACAGCTTGATGTTCAGCTCCCATCTCCTCACAGATAGCAGAGAAGACTCTTGTTTTTAGTGGTCTGGTCTTTATAAAAATTGACTACACCTACAACGTCAGTCATAACCTCACTTAATTCAGAGGAAAGGTGCCTTGATGCCAGTGCTTCTCTGTGTATAACACGGTGTGTCCACTCAGCATTAGGTGAGGCCTTCTTGATGAGTGCCCCAAGTCCTTTTCTCATCCCTGCCATGGTCTGTGCACCATCACTGCAAACACCAATGCAGTTCTCCCCACTTTAGCCCATTCTCAGTCAGGAAGCAGTCCAGCATTTTGAATAGCTCTTCAGCTGTGGCTCTGTCTCTGACATATTTACAAAAAAAGTAGATCCTCACACGGGGAGTTTGTCATGTCAAAACGTACATAAGCGATAAACAAAACAAACAGTCTTTGTTGCTGTCAGTTGCTTCATCGAACCGTAAGGCAAAACGTTTGTCTTTTGAGTTTATCTACCAGCTGATCTTTTAAGATCGTTAGCAATGTCATTTATACACGTCTGGCGACGGTGTCATTGGACAGAGGGATAGTCTTAATTTTTGCAGCACTTGCGTCATCCAGCATGACAGAGACCATGTCTAATGTTGCAGGCAGTATCAGCTCCTCTGCTATGGAGTGGGGTTTTTTGCACTGAGCAATTTGGTACGCCACCTTATATGATGCTAACAGTGCTCGCTGGTTTACTGAAGTAGCATTCACAAAGCGGGACGATTGTTGCCAATATCCGGCACGTTTTCGCTGAAAAAACTCAAGCGGCTTCATCAGTGTGATTGGGCTGTAATGTATTTTAAGTGACGCCTTCATTTATTTGGCTTCGTGCTGTCCGCTGCCAACGTTTTTAGACACAGTAAACACACCGGTCTTTCCTTGTCTCCCACCGTAGTCACAGTGAAGCCAAGCGCTACATACGCTTTGTCATATTTCCTCGTCTTCGCTTTCGGGAGACGTACGTTTGTCTCATTATCTCCGTCTCTCTCCGCCTTTCTTTTCATCCCAGTTGAATATGTTTCCATGGTGTCTCTTAAGGGTTTGTTATCTGCACTTCATATCTCCTGCTCTGTGTGCTCTTGTTCGCGCCCCCCCCTGGCATTGCTCCGAGCCCCACCAGGGGGGCGCGCCCCACTCTTTGAGAAGGACTGCTCTAACCCAACCATGTAGAGTTGTGTTTCCAATAGCCCCTAAACCAACCATGTAGAGTTGTGTTTCCAATAGCCCCTAAACCAACCATGTAGAGTTGTGTGTTTCCAATAGCCCCTAAACCAACCATGTAGAGTTGTGTGTTTCCAATAGCCCCTAAACCAACCATGTAGAGTTGTGTGTTTCCAATAGCCCCTAAACCAACCATGTAGAGTTGTGTGTTTCCAATAGCCCCTAAACCAACCAACCACCTGGCTCTGATGTTGAAGTTACACTTAATGGGGTGGGCTGCTCTCTCTGTGAGTGGGTGGGCTGCTCCCTCTGTGAGTGGGTGGGCTTGCTCCCTCTCTGTGAGTGGGTGGGCTTGCTCCCTCTCTCTGTGAGTGGGTGGGCTTGCTCCCTCTCTCTGTGAGTGGGTGGGCTTGCTCCCTCTCTCTGTGAGTGGGTGGGCTGCTCCCTCTCTCTGTGAGTGGGTGGGCTTGCTCCCTCTCTCTGTGGGTGGGTGGGCTTGCTCCCTCTCTCTGTGAGTGGGTGGGCTTGCTCCCTCTCTCTGTGAGTGGGTGGGCTTGCTCCCTCTCTCTGTGAGTGGGTGGGCTTGCTCCCTCTCTCTGTGAGTGGGTGGGCTTGCTCCCTCTCTCTGTGAGTGTGGGTGGGCTTGCTCCCTCTCTCTGTGAGTGGGTGGGCTTGCTCCCTCTCTCTGTGAGTGGGTGGGCTTGCTCCCTCTCTCTGTGAGTGGGTGGGCTTGCTCCCTCTCTCTGTGAGTGGGTGGGCTTGCTCCTCTCTCTCTGTGAGTGGGTGGGCTTGCTCCCTCTCTCTGTGAGTGGGTGGGCTTGCTCCCTCTCTCTGTGAGTGGGTGGGCTTGCTCCCTCTCTCTGTGAGTGGGTGGGCTTGCTCCCTCTCTCTGTGAGTGGGTGGGCTTGCTCCCTCTCTCTGTGAGTGGGTGGGCTTGCTCCCTCTCTCTGTGAGTGGGTGGGCTTGCTCCCTCTGTGAGTGGGTGGGCTTGCTCCCTCTGTGAGTGGGTGGGCTTGCTCCCTCTCTCTGTGAGTGGGTGGGCTTGCTCCCTCTCTCTGTGAGTGGGTGGGCTTGCTCCCTCTCTCTGTGAGTGGGTGGGCTGCTCCCTCTCTGTGAGTGGGTGGGCTTGCTCCCTCTCTCTGTGAGTGGGTGGGCTTGCTCCCTCTCTCTGTGAGTGGGTGGGTGGGCTGCTGCTCCCTCTCTGTGAGTGGGTGGGTGGGCTGCTCCCTCTCTCTGTGGGTGGTGTGGGCTGCTCCCTCTCTCTGTGGGTGGGTGGGCTGCTCCCTCTCTCTGTGGGTGGATGGGCTGCGCCCTCTCTCTGTGGGTGGATGGGCTGCTCCCTCTGGTGGGTGGGTGGGCTGCTCCCTCTGTGGGGGGTGGGCTGCTCCCTCTGTGGGTGGGTGGGCTGCTCCCTCTGTGGGTGGGTGGGCTGCTCCCTCTGTGGGTGGGTGGGCTGCTCCCTCTGTGGGTGGGTGGGCTGCTCCCTCTGTGGGTGGGTGGGTGGGCTGCTCCCTCTCTCTGTGAGTGGGTGGGCTGCTCCCTCTCTCTGTGGGTGGGTGGGCTGCTCCCTCTGTGGGTGGGTGGGTGGGCTGCTCCCTCTCTCTGTGAGTGGGTGGGCTGCTCCCTCTCTCTGTGAGTGGGTGGCTTGCTCCCTCTCTCTGTGAGTGGGTGGGCTTGCTCCCTCTGTGAGTGGGTGGGCTTGCTCCCTCTGTGAGTGGGTGGGCTTGCTCCCTCTCTCTGTGAGTGGGTGGGCTTGCTCCCTCTCTCTGTGAGTGGGTGGGCTGCTCCCTCTCTGTGAGTGGGTGGGCTTGCTCCCTCTCTCTGTGAGTGGGTGGGCTTGCTCCCTCTCTCTGTGAGTGGGTGGGCTTGCTCCCTCTCTCTGTGAGTGGGTGGGCTTGCTCCCTCTCTCTCTGTGAGTGGGTGGGCTTGCTCCCTCTCTCTGTGAGTGGGTGGGCTTGCTCCCTCTCTCTGTGAGTGGGTGGGCTTGCTCCCTCTCTCTGTGAGTGGGTGGGCTTGCTCCCTCTCTCTGTGAGTGGGTGGGCTTGCTCCCTCTCTCTGTGAGTGGGTGGGCTTGCTCCCTCTCTGTGAGTGGGTGGGCTTGCTCCCTCTCTCTGTGAGTGGGTGGGCTGCTCCCTCTCTGTGAGTGGGTGGGCTTGCTCCCTCTCTCTGTGAGTGGGTGGGCTTGCTCCCTCTCTCTGTGAGTGGGTGGGTGGGCTGCTCCCTCTCTGTGAGTGGGTGGGTGGGCTGCTCCCTCTCTCTGTGGGTGGGTGGGCTGCTCCCTCTCTCTGTGGGTGGGTGGGCTGCTCCCTCTCTCTGTGGGTGGATGGGCTGCGCCCTCTCTCTGTGGGTGGGTGGGCTGCTCCCTCTGTGGGTGGGTGGGCTGCTCCCTCTGTGGGTGGGGGTGGGCTGCTCCCTCTGTGGGTGGGTGGGCTGCTCCCTCTGTGGGTGGGTGGGCTGCTCCCTCTCTCTGTGAGTGGGTGGGCTGCTCCCTCTCTCTGTGGGTGGGTGGGCTGCTCCCTCTGTGGGTGGGTGGGTGGGCTGCTCCCTCTCTCTGTGAGTGGGTGGGCTGCTCCCTCTCTCTGTGAGTGGGTGGGCTTGCTCCCTCTCTCTGTGAGTGGGTGGGCTTGCTCCCTCTCTCTGTGAGTGGGTGGGCTTGCTCCCTCTGTGAGTGGGTGGGCTTGCTCCCTCTCTCTGTGAGTGGGGGTGGGCTTGCTCCCTCTCTCTGTGAGTGGGTGGGCTTGCTCCCTCTCTCTGTGAGTGGGTGGGCTGCTCCCTCTCTGTGAGTGGGTAGGCTTGCTCCCTCTCTCTGTGAGTGGGTGGGCTTGCTCCCTCTCTCTGTGAGTGGGTGGGCTTGCTCCCTCTCTCTGTGAGTGGGTGGGTGGGCTGCTCCCTCTCTGTGAGTGGGTGGGTGGGCTGCTCCCTCTCTCTGTGGGTGGGTGGGCTGCTCCCTCTCTCTGTGGGTGGGTGGGCTGCTCCCTCTCTCTGTGGGTGGATGGGCTGCGCCCTCTCTCTGTGGGTGGGTGGGCTGCTCCCTCTGTGGGTGGGTGGGCTGCTCCCTCTGTGGGTGGGTGGGCTGCTCCCTCTGTGGGTGGGTGGGCTGCTCCCTCTCTGTGAGTGGGTAGGCTTGCTCCCTCTCTCTGTGAGTGGGTGGGCTTGCTCCCTCTCTCTGTGAGTGGGTGGGCTTGCTCCCTCTCTCTGTGAGTGGGTGGGTGGGCTGCTCCCTCTCTGTGAGTGGGTGGGTGGGCTGCTCCCTCTGTGAGTGGGTGGGTGGGCTGCTCCCTCTCTCTGTGGGTGGGTGGGCTGCTCCCTCTCTCTGTGGGTGGATGGGCTGCGCCCTCTCTCTGTGGGTGGGTGGGCTGCTCCCTCTGTGGGTGGGTGGGCTGCTCCCTCTGTGGGTGGGTGGGCTGCTCCCTCTGTGGGTGGGTGGGTGGGCTGCTCCCTCTCTCTGTGGGTGGGTGGGTGGGCTGCTCCCTCTCTCTGTGAGTGGGTGGGCTGCTCCCTCTCTCTGTGAGTGGGTGGGCTGCTCCCTCTCTCTGTGGGTGGGTGGGCTGCTCCCTCTCTCTGTGGGTGGGTGGGTGGGGGCTGCTCCCTCTCTCTGTGAGTGGGTGGGCTGCTCCCTCTCTCTCTGTGAGTGGGTGGGCTGCTCCCTCTCTCTGTGGGTGGGTGGGCTGCTCCCTCTCTCTGTGAGTGGGTGGGCTGCTCCCTCTCTCTGTGAGTGGGTGGGCTTGCTCCCTCTCTCTGTGAGTGGGTGGGCTTGCTCCCTCTCTCTGTGAGTGGGTGGGCTTGCTCCCTCTCTGTGAGTGGGTGGGCTTGCTCCCTCTCTCTGTGAGTGGGTGGGCTTGCTCCCTCTCTCTGTGAGTGGGTGGGCTGCTCCCTCTCTCTGTGAGTGGGTGGGCTTGCTCCCTCTCTCTGTGGGTGGGTGGGCTTGCTCCCTCCCTCTGTGGGTGGGTGGGTGGGCTGCTCCCTCTGTGGGTGGGTGGGTGGGCTGCTCCCTCTGTGAGTGGGTGGGCTGCTCACTCTCTCTGTGGGTGGGTGGGCTGCTCCCTCTGTGGGTGGGTGGGTGGGCTGCTCCCTCTGTGAGTGGGTGGGCTGCTCCCTCTCTCTGTGAGTGGGTGGGCTTGCTCCCTCTCTCTGTGAGTGGGTGGGCTTGCTCCCTCTCTCTGTGAGTGGGTGGGCTTGCTCCCTCTCTCTGTGGGTGGGTGGGCTTGCTCCCTCTCTCTGTGAGTGGGTGGGCTTGCTCCCTCTCTCTGTGAGTGGGTGGGCTTGCTCCCTCTCTCTGTGAGTGGGTGGGCTTGCTCCCTCTCTCTGTGAGTGGGTGGGCTTGCTCCCTCTGTGAGTGGGTGGGCTTGCTCCCTCTCTCTGTGAGTGGGTGGGCTTGCTCCCTCTCTCTGTGAGTGGGTGGGCTGCTCCCTCTCTCTGTGAGTGGGTGGGCTTGCTCCCTCTCAGCACACAGATGGAGTCCTAATCAATGCACTGTCTGCTGCCACCAGCTCCCAATACCCTGTTATAGCGGAGTTTAAAACGGTTTATAAATGTTCAAAACATTAAAAACGTTGATCAAGAGTTATAAATGGATTTCAAAAGAAGGAAATGTCATGACAACGAATTACTATCATCACCTCACTCTAATAAACATGTTTAGATTAGTGAATGGCAAAACTGGAGTATTTCTTGCGTTTTTAAAAAGGAGAAAGTGATTTGAATGAAAACCTTGCACTCCCTCTCCTCCATACCCGTTTCTAACCAACCAACCGCACCTCAACTGCCCTGAATGACAAGCACGCCGAAAATGACAGGAATGCGTGGAGCGCACCGAAAGATCTCCTATAATAGCCAACAGAGAACTGACTCTACAGGCTGTTCCGGGTTCGGAGCGAAGGGTCGGTAACAGCGATAGGTAGCAGACATCTCTCACACACGTATAAGGATGAAATACTCAATTCAAAACACACACCTCTGATTTGGTTGGGGACGCAACACACCACTCAGCTATATATATATATTTATTTATTTATGAAGGAGCACACATTAACCCCAAGCCGGGTGAAACCATACCACCCGCACCGTGCAAAAACCCGGGCGGGAACTCCAGTTGCTGCGACACACAGGGTGTGTGTGTTTGTGTAACACCACTTTCAAATTGATTTAGCCTAATCAACCACGAACAAACTTTGGCTCTGTCAAGGTCACACACACACACACATTAGCGGTCTGTTCCTTATCAATCCGTTTCTCCCTACCCCGGCCGCACATTCATTCGTCGACTCGCCAACACCTTTTCTCCCGTTATAGCTTATACACACCGCGGCCCAGGGAACAAGACGAATATATGGCTGAATGTGGCCAAGCAATGATATCCATTTAGCTTCTGTTAGGCTATATTCTGTAGGCAACATTTCAGAGTGCATTTACTAAAATCAAGAGAACGGGCGCGTCACGTACGGTCTCTCCATCTCTATTCCGCAGTGGTCTATTTCTCTTCACTAGAGGGAGAAGCCCTGTCATAGCCACACAACTACACCGCCACCCAGCTATATAACGGCATTACACAGTATTATCAGAGTGTCTTTAGCCCAGAGATTTTAAATCATACTTCTCAAATTCCCGGTAGAAAAAGGAGCGAATCCGGTGGGTAAAAAAATATTATAAAAAAATAAATAACCCCGCCACTCACTTTATAGAAGATGAGTTTCACCGTGCCGTAGAACCCCATGGTGATTGTATTCCTCCGTTATAACGCCCTTCAGCTCGTATCTCCTTCAAGGTAGCACAACTCCACAGCTCGAGAAAGATCGGTAGTTCTCCTCTTGTCCGAAGGCAAAAATCCTCCCACCTCTCCTCCCTCCTCTCCCTCAGTTAGAGCCAACCTTAACGTTGCCTGCCGCTACCGGCATGCTCCAGGGCAAGCCTATTTTCCTCTCCCCAATGCGACGCTATAAGCTACTCTTTAAAAAAAAACTATTTCTTATTGTTGTTGCATCGTGGAGACGGAACATGCAAGAAAGCATTTCGTTTGGACGATGTATACCATGCGTATCCCGTACATACGACTAATAAAACTTGAAGCAAGTTAGCTTTAACGGCATGAACCTAGCTAGCCAGCCGTATAAGCGCAGAGAGAGGCGAGGCAGATCTCAGACAGACTGCCAAACCTACGGGGTGACACTGCATCGTCAGGCTGCTAAAGAGGAATGCAGAGAGAACCGAGGGGAGGGGAGAGACGCTGTATGACCATATCAGAGACATTTCCCTCTGATTACACAGACCCACAGAGAATTCGAAAACAAATCCAATTTTGATTAAACTCCCATATCTATTAGGTAAAATACCAGTGTGGGTAACCAGGCACAAACACAATTGTAGCCTAAATATAACCCATATATATTTCTGTTGATTTATAATAATAATAATATGCCATTTAGCAGACGCTTTTATCCAAAGCGACTTACAGTCATGTGCGCATACATTTTTACGTATGGGTGGTCCCGGGGATCGAACCCACTACCCTGGCGTTACAAGCGCCATGCTCTACCAATTGAGCTACAGAGGACCAGATTTGAGTGTTTCCATCCAAGATATGGAGGTCCGTCTTGAAGGACTCGCTTTCACAGAAACTCGTTTATATGTGCCCTTATGTACTTCAACTATTTGCACATTGTTCCAACACTGTACACGGCCATAATATAACATTTTAAAATACTCTATTCTTTTGAAACTTTAGTGAGTAATGTTTACTGTTCATTTAATGATAGATGATTTTAAAAAAAAATGCTTGCTTACATTGCTTTGACAATGTAAATACGTGGGGGGAAAAAAGTATTTAGTCAGCCACCAATTGTGCAAGTTCTCCCACTAAAAAAGATGAGAGAGACCTGTAATGTTTCATCATAGGTACACGTCAACTATGACAGACAAAATGAGAGGAAAAACAATCCAGAAAATCACATTGTAGGATTTTTTATGAATTTATTTGCAAATTATGGTGAAAATAAGTATTTGGTCAATCAAACAAAAGTTTCTCAATACTTTGTTATATACCCTTTGTTGGCAATGACACAGGTCAAACGTTTTCTGTAAGTCTTCACAAGGTTTTCACACACTGTTGCTGGTATTTTGGCCCATTCCTCCATGCAGATCTCCTCTAGAGCAGTGATGTTTTGGGGCTGTCGCTGGGCAACACGGACTTTCAACTCCCTCCAAAGATTTTCTATGGGGTTGAGATCTGGAGACTGGCTAGGCCACTCCAGGACCTTGAAATGCTTCTTACGAAGCCACTCCTTCATTGCCCGGGCAGTGTGTTTGGGATCATTGTCATGCTGAAAGACCCAGCCACGTTTCATCTTCAATGCCCTTGCTGATGGAAGGAGGTTTTCACTCAAAATCTCACGATACATGGCCCCATTCATTCTTTCCTTTACACGGATCAGTCGTCCTGGTCCCTTTGCAGAAAAACAGCCCCAAAGCATGATGTTTCCACCCCCATGCTTCACAGTAGGTATGGTGTTCTTTGGATGCAACTCAGCATTCTTTGTCCTCCAAACACGACGAGTTGAGTTTTTACCAAAAAGTTATATTTTGGTTTCATCTGACCATATGACATTCTCCCAATCCTCTTCTGGATCATCCAAATGCACTCTAGCAAACTTCAGGCGGGCCTGGACATGTACTGGCTTAAGCAGGGGGACACGTCTGGCACTGCAGGATTTGAGTCTCTGGCGGCGTAGTGTGTTACTGATGGTAGGCTTTGTTACTTTGGTCCCAGCTCTCTGCAGGTCATTCACTAGGTCCCTCCGTGTGGTTCTGGGATTTGTCTTTTATACTGATAACAAGTTCAAACAGGTGCCATTAATACAGGTAACGAGTGGAGGACAGAGGAGCCTCTTAAAGAAGAAGTTACAGGTCTGTGAGAGCCAGAAATCTTGCTTGTTTGTAGGTGACCAAATACTTATTTTCCACCATAATTTGAAAATAAATTCATTAAAATGTGATTTTCTGGATTTTTTTCCTAAATTTGTCTGTCATAGTTGACGTGTACCTATGATGAAAATTACAGGCCTCTCTCATCTTTTTAAGTGGGAGAACTTGCACAATTGGTGGCTGACTAAATACTTTTTTTCCCCACTGTATTTACATTGTCAAAGCAATGTAAGCAAGCAATTTAAAAAAAATCATCTATCATTAAATCATTAAATTTTTTCCCCCACTGTATACACTGAGTGTACAAAACATTAGGAACACCTTCCTACTATTGGAGTTGTAACCCCCCATTGAACAGGGGCATGGACTCTACTCTGGACTTGTCAGGACTCTACAAGGTGTCCAACGCTCCTGTTCCTCTTATAGAATATTAGCTCAAAAGTTTTGCGGACCTCCTGCATGTAAATATACAAACAGTACCAGCACCCAAAATGAGTACCGGAACCTATTTCAGTCAGGCACTGATAAGAAGTCCAAGCCAAGCGTTTATAAGAAGTAAATCAGGTAGGCCTATTTCATGACTTTTTCACCAGATCAGAGCATGACATGTTTTCCCCCTTTAATGCTGAGTGGTTATCGAAAGGGAGAGAGCTGGAAAGATTTTTCAAATAGGCTACGGTGAGGAACTATTGTCATTCTACATGGATGTAGACTTTGTTTGCTTGCTGTTTGAGGTGAAGAAAACATGACTTTGAGAAGCTCCACAGGTCATTAGTGGTGGTGCGTTAAGCCAATCAGAAATACTATCAGATCCCCAAACGGGCACAGGTAGCCTATAGGCCTACTTGTATGCGTGCGCTAACTAACAAAAATGACTAAATTGACAAAATTCATAAACGGAATGAAATAAACCAAAACTTGGTTCTCTCACACAAGTAGCGTTCACACTGCAAACTCGGACAATGAGAACGGGAAGACTGGAATAATAAAAATTGAATGCCTTAAAATAAATGACCGTAACCAAAGTAACAAAAATGATAGATTAGAAATGATAGGAATTAACAGTACTACAGGCGATATACAGAGCATTGGGAAAGTATTCAGACCCCTTGACTTTTTCCACATTTTATTAAGTTACAGCCTTATTGTAAAATGGATTAAAAAATAAACTCTCAGCAATCTACACACAATACCCCATAATGACAAAGCAAAAAACGGAAATATGACATTTACATAAGTATTCAGACCCTTTACTCAGTACTTTGTTGAAGCACCTTTGGCAGCGATTACAGTCTCGAGTCTTCTTGGGTATGACGCTACAATCTTGGCACACTTGTATTTGGGAAGTTTCTCCCAATCTTCTCTGCAGATCCTCTCAAGCTCTTTCAGGTTGGATGGGGAGCGTCGCTGCACAGCTATTTTCAGGTCTCTCCAGAGATGTTCGATCGGGTTCAAGTCCGGGCTCTGGCTGGGCCACTCAAGGACATTCAGAGACTTGTCCTGAAGCCAGTCCTGCGTTGATTTGGCTGTGTGCTTAGGGTCGTTGTCCTGTTGGAAGGTGAACCTTCGCCCCAGTCTGAGGTCCTGAGTGCTCTGGAGCAGGTTTTCATCAAGGATCTCTCTGTACTTTGCACCGTTCATCTTTGCCTCGATCCTGACTAGCCTCTCAGTCCCTGCCGCTGAAACACATCCCCACAGCATGATGCTGCGACCACCATGCTTCACCGTAGGGATGGTGCCAGGTTTCCTCCAGACGTGACGCTTGACATTCAGGCCAAAGAGTTCAATCTTGGTTTCATCAGACCAGAGAATCTTGTTTCTCATAGTCTGAGAGTCTTTAGGTGCCTTTTGTCAAACTCCAAGCGGGCTGTCATGTGCCTTTTACTGAGGAGTGGCTTCCGTCTGGCCACTCTACCATAAAGGCCTGATTGGTGGAGTGCTGCAGAGATGGTTGTCCTTCTGGAAGGTTCTCCCATCTCCACAGAGGAACTCTGGAGCTCTGTCAGAGTGACCATCAGGTTCTTGGTCACCTCCCTGACCAAGGCCCTTCTCCTCCGATTGCTCAGTTTGGCCGGGCAGCCAGCTCTAGGTAGAGTCTTGGTGGTTCCAAACGTCTTCCATTTAAGAATGATGGAGGCCACTGTGTTCTTGGGGACCTTCAATGCTGCAGAAATGTTTTGGTACCCTTCCCCAGATCTGTGCCTCGACACAATCCTGTCTCGGAGCTCTACGGACAATTCCTTCGACCACATGGCTTGGTTTTTGCTCTGACATGCACTGTCAACTGTGGGACCTTATAGACAGGTGTGTGCCTTTCCAAATCATGTCCAATCATACTGCCGAAACGGTCCCCCAAAGGAGCAGAGAGAGAGGGAGAGAGAGGGGGAGAGGGAGAGAGAGCGCGAGAGCGAGAGAATAGGAGAAAGAGAAGAGAAAGTGCAGGAGAGTGAAAGAGAGGGGACCATAGTTTATAGCATTCTTCTAGTGTCACGTTACTAAAGTTCTGCCCTCCTGCAGTCTCCTTTCTCTCGTGTGTGTGATCAGTCATGTCTAGGCAGACACCTGTTCCCCCCATTACTCCTCCTCAGCCCCCCCCCACCCACCCATCTTTATAGAACCAGACTGATGCATATCTATGCTGCTGCTCCATAGTCCATCACTAAAACTACAGGGAATAGAGTGAGTAAACTCCCTGGACTATTCTGTAGGCAGGACTAAGACACTACCAACGCAACACACACACAGAGAGACAGAGAGAGAGAGACATAGAGAGAGAGAGAGACCGACAGAGAGAGAGAGAGAGAGAGACAGACAGAGACAGACAGAGAGAATTGAGGAGACAGGAAGACACCACACTACACTGTGATGGGTTTTGGGTCAGTGTATGAACTACATTGATCAGAGAACAGAGCCACACAGAGAGAGTCATTGCGTGTGTTTCACACCAATGGTTCCAAACAATGCCACCTTTAGAGACCTGACATCTGGTGGGTAAATGATTTAACAAACTACTTTATTTATTCCAACACACTTTGAAGTCTTCACCAACAGACTAACGGTTCAGTATGCTACTTAAGTCTTCTAGGACTTTGATTGTAACCAGCTTTATCTCAAATGGGATGGTCACTCTAATCCTGGGAATAGTACAGATTGTTGGGAATGCTGGCTGCCTGGGAATTCTGTCCAGGCTCGTGTGCGTGTGTCCTGGCAAAGCTTCATAGGTAGCCTAACTAACAGACTGGTGTGTGTGTGTGTGTGTGTGTGTGTGTGCTGCAAGACACTATTTAGCCACAGCTCAGCTCCACAGGGTGTGTGTGTGTGTCTGTGTGTGTGTGCGCGCGTGTGTGTGTGTGTGTGTCTGTGTGTGTGTGTCTGTGTGTGTGTGTGTCTGTGTGTGTGTGTGTCTGTGTGTGTGTGTGTCTGTGTGTGTGTGTGTGTGTCTGTGTGTGTGTGTCTGTGTGTGTGTGTTGTGCGCGGGCGTCTCAGGGTTTCCGTTAGCCGGTAATAGCTGGCTTTTGCCCGTTAAAATATGGTAAAGCAGAGAAATAAAATAGCCGCCGGCCAATAGTCCGGGAGAAGAAGAAAAATCCCATTGTGAAATATTGTTTTTTAGCCTCTTGATTGGTGGAAATACCAGTCCATGGAAATACCAGTCCATGGAAATACCAGTCCATGGAAATACCAGTCCATGGAAATACATTTGACTGGTCAGTCTTCATCAGCGCCTCACACGACACTTTGCAATGAGCTGGAGGCAGTATGTATTTTGAAAACATATACTTAAATTGTTTGAAACCTGAACATTTGACTACATATGAGGCATGTTTTACCTCGCTTCAAAGTAGCCTAGCGAAAGTCAGACCATATCCGTGGAGGCCATTATTCTACACTGCTCAAAAAAATAAAGGGAACACTAAAATAACACATCCTAGATCTGAATGAATGAAATAATCTTATTAAATACTTTTTTCTTTTACATAGTTGAATGTGCTGACAATAAAAAAAAAAATCACACAAAAATTATCAATGGAAATCAAATGTATCAACCCATGGAGGTCTGGATTTGGAGTCACCCTCAAAATTAAAAGTGGAAAACCACACTACAGGCTGATCCAACTTTGATGTAATGTCCTTAAAACAAGTCAAAATGAGGCTCAGTAGTGTGTGTGGCCTCCACGTGCCTGTATGACCTCCCTACAACGCCTGGGCATGCTCCTGATGAGGTGGCGGATGGTCTCCTGAGGGATCTCCTCCCAGACCTGGACTAAAGCATCCGCCAACTCCTGGACAGTCTGTGGTGCAACGTGGCGTTGGTGGATGGAGCGAGACATGATGTCCCAGATGTGCTCAATTGGATTCAGGTCTGGGGAACGGGCGGGCCAGTCCATAGCATCAATGCCTTCCTCTTGCAGGAACTGCTGACACTCCAGCCACATGAGGTCTAGCATTAGGAGGAACCCAGGGCCAACAGTCAGTGCTGGGGACTAGGAACTAAATAAAATAAATAAATAAATAAAAAAAATTAAAATGTAAGCATCAGTCGCTTTGGATAAAAAGCGTCTGCTAAATGGCTAGAAGCCAGGGGGTCCCCCTGGTGGCCAAGGTGATAACTGCACAGAAGAACCAACACCATTTACACTAAACTACTGTGATGACTGAACAGAGGACCACTAAACTACTGTGATGACTGAACAGAGGACCACTAAACTACTGTGATGACTGTACAGAGGACCACTAAACTACTGCGATGACTGTACAGAGGACCACTAAACTACTGATGATGACTGAACAGAGGACCACTAAACTACTGTGATGACTGAACAGAGGACCACTAAACTACTGCGATGACTGAACAGAGGACCACTAAACTACTGAGATGACTGAACACACAGTGATGAAGCTGATAACACAAGGAAACCAAAACAGACTTCAGAAGGGCACTGCTGAATATAGCCTACAAGAAACGGCTTAAAATACAGCAATACAGCACTACGTAAAACACATTCAAAGAATCCCAATGATTTGCTTCCAATCTGACATATCAGAGAGAGATTTTATTAGGATCTCTTTTAGTCCTCATTTGGACTAGTCTTCTAAGAGTCTTTAAAACATTAAAATACAATTCATAATGAGCACATTCACATAACACACGGTTAGACATAACACACTGACATATTGCCCAAATAAATACTCTCAATATAGATTGATTCCTTCATCTACCAGAGTCCTGCACAACCTTCCGATTAAAAAATGGTTCTAAAGTATTGTTTGAGTTTATATATTGAAAGGTTTCTGGTTTGCTCAGATAAATTATTCAATTTCTATATTGCTCTGAATCTAAATGTTATTTAGCCATTTCTGGTGTCAGTTTGGATAACACAGATCTATTCCTAGTATTGACTTACTGTCTGCTCTTACCTACTGAATACTGTTGTGAATGGAGTTCGGCTCTTTTAAATGGTGTAGATTGTGAGATAAAATAACAAGGTAATTGGAAAAAAAAAAAAAACATGCTTAATTGATGACCAACAAGAGCATTGTGCGTGACTACGACAGAAAAACCGCATCTCCAGCTTAAAACAATCCCTTGCTGCTTTGTTCTGTCCAATCTGCATCCTCCTAATTTCACTTGCTGATGCATTTCCCCAGACCACAGAACAGTAGTTCACCAGACTCCCAATTAATGCTTGGGTTGTTTGCTTAAGAATCTTTCCCGGTAAATATTTAGCTCTCCTTCTGATCATGCAGTATATTATTTTATACTTAGATGAGTTATTTGAGACGACCATGATAAGCAGTTGTCTAGCTACACCCCTAGTCGTTCGGTTTCTGACCCCCCGTGCTTAATTGTATCCCGTGCTGTGTTGGCCTTTTCCTGTCGGAACAGACCAACATAACCTTGGTTTTCAAAAACAAGTTTGTTCCGGCAAACCCGCTCCCTGATTTCCCCCAGATCTAGCTGTAGAGCTTGCTGTACCTGTTGAACCGACTGTCAGATAAGGTATAAGGAAGGTCGTTGGTATATATTCAATAAATTAGTGAGAGAGGGAGAATGGATAGATGATGGTGGTAAGAATTCCATCCGGTCATTCCAAGATTCTTACGGGCCCTGAGGACATAGAGAAGGTTCCTACAATCACACTGCTGGACATTCTGAAGACAGGGAGAGAGAGAGAGAGGGGTGTGTGTGTCAGCTGTCGCCACAAAAAAAGCCACTCTCCCGTGCTGCCTCAGAGTGGGGGAAGGGGAGAGGAGAGGCGAGGGACGGAGAGGGGGGGAGGGGAGAGGAGAGGCGAGGGACGGAGTGGAGGGGGGAGAGGAGAGGCGAGGGACGGAGTGGAGGGGGGGGAGAGGAGAGGAGAGGGCGGAGGGACGGAGAGGAGAGGAGAGGCGAGGGACGGAGTGGAGTGGAGGGGGGAGAGGAGGGGGGGGGGGAGTGGAGGGGGTGAGGCGAGGCGAGGGACGGAGTGGAGGGGGAGAGGAGAGGCGAGGGACGGAGGGAGGGGGGGGGGAGGAGAGGAGAGGCGAGGGACGGAGTGGAGGGGGGAGAGGAGAGGGACGGAGTGGAGGGGGAGAGGAGAGGCGAGGGACGGAGTGGAGGGGGGGGAGGTGAGGCGAGGGACGGAGTGGAGAGAGGTGAGGCGAGGGACGGAGTGGAGGGGGGGAGAGGAGAGGGACGGAGTGGAGGGGGGGAGAGGAGAGGGAGGGGGGAGAGGAGAGGAGAGGAGAGGCGAGGGACGGAGTGGAGGGGGGGGAGAGAGGAAGGGAAAGGGAGGAGGGACGGAGTGGCCATTAGAGTGGAGAGGGGGGAGTGGAGGGGAGGAGAGGGACGGAGTGGAGGGGGAGAGGAGAGGAGGGACGGAGTGGAGGGGGAGAGGAGGGGGGGAGGAGGTGGGGGGGAGGCGAGGGACAGGAGTGGGGCGAGGGGAGTGGAGAGGAGAGGCGAGGGAGAGTGGAGGGGGGGAGAGGAAAAAGGGAGGGACGGAGTGGAGGGGGGAGAGGAGAGGCGAGGGACGGAGTGAGGGGGGACGAGGGGGGAGAGAGTGGAGGCGAGGGACGGAGTGGAGGGGGGAGAGGTGAGGCGAGGGACGGAGTGGAGGGGGGAGAGGTGAGGCGAGGGACGGAGTGGAGGGGGGGGGGGGGGAGAGGAGAGGCGAGGGACGGAGTGGAGGGGGGGGGGAGGCGAGGGACGGAGTGGAGGGGGGGGAGAGGCGAGGGACGGAGTGGGGGGGGGGAAAAAGGGAGGGAGTGGAGTGGAGGGGGGAGGGACGGAGGCGAGGGGACGGAGGGGAGGGGGGAGGGGACGGACGGGTGGAAGGGGGGAGGGGGAAGGGCGAGACATAAGTCACATGGCCAGGAATCAGATTTGAATCAGACTTCAAATGAAAAAGAACAGATTCGAATCATATATGCAAAAGAAAAAAAAGAAAAAACTAATTTGAGTCACTTCAAACTGCCAATGTGAGCAAGGCCTTTTGACTCATTTGTTGAAAAATCACGAGGTAGCGTTAGTCGGCTGTACTCGCTTGGTCTCCATCTCTTTAAATAGTGAGCCAACATGTTTTCAGCACTTTTTATTTCCCCTGACTGATTTAAAAAAAAAACTCATTTTTATCATGGCTCTCTCCTCTATGCAACAGACGTATTGTGAATAATATGATTGGAACATCAAATCACAGTATCGAATCGGCACCTAAGTTTCGTGATAGTATCGTATAGTGAGGTCCCTGGCATGGCCATTCCCAGCCCTAGTAGAACGCCAAGACCCACCACAGACAGACCGTTTGCCATGCTTCAACAAATTAGAGACAAAGATATTTGGGGGGGGGAGACAACCAAACCAACACCTCCCCTCTAGAACAGGACAGTGGAAGGCCAGAAGTCAGGACAACGCAACATCTCAAAACATTCAGATAGAAGTGCATTGAGTAGAACAGATATTATACAGATGGACACAGATCTGTATTTTGATTCTCTGCCATGTAGGACAGTGTTTCATAATCTCGGTCCCGGGGACCCAAAGAGGTGATCATTGTAGTTTTTGTCCAAGCGCTACACATCTGATTCACCTAATCACAACATTATCAAGCCTGTGTTATTTCATAGTTTTCATGTCTTCACTATTATTCTACAATGTAGAAAACAGTAAAAATAAAGAAAAATCCTGGAATGAGTAGGTGTTCTAAAACGTTTGACTGGTACTGTATATTACCCAGCATGCCTTCAACACGACAACACCCACACCCTTCAACATGACAACACCCACCCCCTTCAACACGACAACACCCAACCCTTCAACATGACAACACCCACCCCCTTCAACATGACAAACACCCACCCCCTTCAACATGACAACACCCACCCCCTTCAACATGACAACACCCACCCCCTTCAACATGACAACACACCCACCCCCTTCAACATGACAACACCCACCCCCTTCAACATGACAACACCCAACCCTTCAACATGACAACACCCAACCCCTTCAACATGACAACACCCACCCCCTTCAACACGACAACACCCACCCCCTTCAACATGACAACACCCACCCCCTTCAACATGACAACACCCCAACCCCTTCAACATGACAACACCCACCCCCTTCAACATGACAACACCCAACCCCTTCAACACGACAACACCCAACCCCTTCAACATGACAACACCCACCCCCTTCAACATGACAACACCCAACCCCTTCAACATGACAACACCCACCCCCTTCAACACGACAACACCCAACCCCTTCAACATGACAACACCCAACCCCTTCAACATGACAACACCCAACCCCTTCAACATGACAACACCCACCCCCTTCAACATGACAACACCCCACCCCTTCAACATGACAACACCCAACCCTTCAACTTCAACTTGCTATTATGTTTCTGACAATACACACAAACACACTTTCAACTGGCCATTCTGCCAATACACACAGCGGGGGCACCATGCATGGAGGCACACCACAACATTATCGCATTGGGACCTACCAGTAAAATACCATCCTTCAGCCAGTAGAGGGAGCCAGGTTGTCTGTAATACCCTGCTTCAGCCAGTAGAGGGAGCCAGGTTGTCTGTAATACCATCCTTCAGCCAGTATAGGGAGCCATGACTGTAATACCCTGCTTCAGCCATCAGTAGAGCTGCTCTAGTATCATTCAGCAAACACCCAGTAATGGGCCAGTTCCTGTGTATGACACCCAGTAATGGGCCAGTTCCTGTGTATGACACCCAGTAATGGGCCAGTTCCTGTGTATGACACCCAGTAATGGGCCAGTTCCTGTGTATGACACCCAGTAATGGGCCAGTTCCTGTTTTATACCACCCAGTAATGGGCCAGTTCCTGTGTATGACACCCAGTAATGGGCCAGTTCCTGTGTATGACACCCAGTAATGGGCCAGTTCCTGTGTATGACACCCAGTAATGGGCCAGTTCCTGTGTATGACACCCAGTAATGGGCCAGTTCCTGTGTATAACACCCAGTAATGGGCCAGTTCCTGTGTATGACACCCAGTAATGGGCCAGTTCCTGTGTATGACACCCAGTAATGGGCCAGTTCCTGTGTATACCACCCAGTAATGGGCCAGTTCCTGTGTATACCACCCAGTAATGGGCCAGTTCCTGTGTATGACACCCAGTAATGGGCCAGTTCCTGTGTATAACACCCAGTAATGGGCCAGTTCCTGTGTATGACACCCAGTAATGGGCCAGTTCCTGTTTATACCACCCAGTAATGGGCCAGTTCCTGTGTATGACACCCAGTAATGGGCCAGTTCCTGTGTATGACACCCAGTAATGGGCCAGTTCCTGTGTATGACACCCAGTAATGGGCCAGTTCCTGTGTATGACACCCAGTAATGGGCCAGTTCCTGTGTATGACACCCAGTAATGGGCCAGTTCCTGTGTATACCACCCAGTAATGGGCCAGTTCCTGTGTATAACCACCCAGTAATGGGCCAGTTCCTGTGTATGACACCCAGTAATGGGCCAGTTCCTGTGTATAACACCCAGTAATGGGCCAGTTCCTGTGTATGACACCCAGTAATGGGCCAGTTCCTGTGTATGACACCCAGTAATGGGCCAGTTCCTGTGTATGACACCCAGTAATGGGCCAGTTCCTGTGTATGACACCCAGTAATGGGCCAGTTCCTGTGTATGACACCCAGTAATGGGCCAGTTCCTGTGTATAACACCCAGTAATGGGCCAGTTCCTGTGTATGACACCCAGTAATGGGCCAGTTTCCTGTTTATACCACCCAGTAATGGGCCAGTTCCTGTGTATGACACCCAGTAATGGGCCAGTTCCTGTGTATATAACACCCAGTAATGGGCCAGTTCCTGTGTATGACACCCAGTAATGGGCCAGTTCCTGTGTATAACACCCAGTAATGGGCCAGTTCCTGTTTATAACAAATTCTCAGCGTGGTTATCTGGCCCATTACTGGGTGTTATAAACAGGAACTGGCCCATTACTGGGTGTTATACACAGGAACTGGCCCATTACTGGGTGGTATAAACAGGAACTGGCCCATTACTGGGTGTCATACACAGGAACTGGCCCATTACTGGGTGTCATACACAGGAACAGCTCAAGCTGTTTCTACAACTGTCAACACGTACAATTGAATAGAGGACGCGTCGGTTGGTAATTTCGGCGAGGTGCGCGGTCGAGCTGTGCGTCCCTCGCGAACAGTGGTCTCAGAGCCGCGTAGCTATTGTCACAACGGTGCACCGGGCTATCGCGTCTCTGGACTTGAGGGGAGAGGTGCGTTCTTACCTTGATGTTGAGGAGTGCTGAAGGTGTTCCGGGGGTCAGACTGTCCGAGACAAACACCTGGTTCCTTCCCTCTTCCTCACCCTCCTCCTCTTCTTCAGTCTGGGTGCTCTGGGAAGTTTTTGATTGGCCGTCTCCATCCCTCACTGCGCTCTCATTGGCTGCTACCTCCACGTGACCGCCCACGGTTCCAAACGGTTCCGAAGGGCAGGACTCCTCCGCTATGGTCACTATGGAAACGCTGACCATCTCCCCCTCTTCCTCCTCTCGACAAATATACTCCTCCTCCTCCACCTTTCTCCTTTCTTCTCGCGAAGAGGATGAGGAAGAGATGGAGGAGGTGGAGGAGGGGGTGCTGGCTAGCGTCGTTGCCCCTATAGAGTCTCTCCTTCCTGGACGGGGTGTAACGGTGTTACTCCCCTTGGTCAACGGATCCTGCTTCATCTCCAGACTAGACTACTGCCCTACCGTCTTCAGATGAGAAGAGAAGGGCTGGAGCATCCAGATCCATAAAACAGGGACAAGACAGACAGACAGACAGGGGGTTAGACATTGGTTAAAGTCCTCCATAAACCCACCAACACTCCTCCTATCTTCAGACTTGATAACAGGAGAGATGGGGCATCCCCTGATTTAATAAAGTAGAGGACAGGGGAGGGGAAAAGGGGGGTTAGAACTGGGAGGAGTAGTTCATATAGAGGCAGGAAGTTGTCCCCTTGACGTGTGATCTGACCAGGAGATATTGGGGCCATGCACCTGCGCACGTGTGTTGTGGGGAGCATGTTGTTTCCCACGCGGTTAGAAACAACAAACAAATGCCGTGCGTTAGATTGTGTGAGTTTAACGTGCGATTTGTTGTATGAAATGCATAAAACAGTCAAACATCTGGTTCAAGCCAAAGCTTAGAAGTTGAGGCAAACTTGACATGCACAAGGTTGATGGTCATTGCTAAGTTACCTCTTCTCTTTAACACAGCTAACTACTTAGCTCACTCATGCTTTCCAACTAAACACACAACTAAACTCACCTTCACCGAATCAGATAGCCGTTGTTGCTAGTACAGTGGCGTTTTGTCCTGTCTTTGCACTCGAAATAATTATGATTTTGGCCACTTTTTCCCCCCTTAAAAGACGCTAACAAATGCTCATCAGAAGGAGAAGGGCACGGAGTCTGCAGATACCAAGATAAAACGCTAAAATCGGTCGGAGAAAAAGGCACTTTTCAGTCTCTTTTATCTCCTGCAAAAAAGACCCAACGTCTTGGCGTGCTGTGATGACGTCTCTCTGGCGCCTTGCTATGACACGTTCCATTGGTGGGACAAATGATTAGAATTCAATACAAAATATATTATAAACGGGCAAACCAAATGTTTGCCTATCTAGGATCTGATAAATATGGCAGATTGCATGGTTATCTGACAAATAAACGTACACTGACAAGCTTATATTACGGTCATGAAAAACTTTATTTAGAAGAATATGCCCATGGGGCGGTGCACAATTGGCCCAGCGTCGTCCAGGGTAGGGGAGGGAATGGCCGGCAGGGATGTTGGTAGAGCATGGCGTTTGCAACGCCAAGGTTGTGGGTTCGATTCCCACGGGGGGCCAGTATGAAAAAATAATAATTATATATATAATGTATGCACTCACTAACTGTAAGTCGCTCTGGATAAGAGCGTCTGCTAAATGACGAAAATGTAAATGTAAATTACATTTTAGTCATTTAAAGACGCTCTTATCCAGAGCGACTTACACCAGCAATTATGGTTAAGTGCCTTGCTTAAGGGCACATCGAAAGATTTTTCACCTAGTCGGCTCGGGGATTAGAACCAGCGACCTTTCGGTTACTGGCACAACGCTCTTAACCACTAAACTACCTGCCGCCCAATTATCACACTCCCTCCACATTCAGATGTGGCTGCAAGTCTCATACATAACATTATGACCAAGTACATCTATCATATTCAACACTATTCATACTTATAAAAAATGCAAGTCACTGTGTGAGAGATAGAGAGCAACATTAGAGGAATAAGCTTTTAATTATTTTTATTATTATTTACAAAATGTAACAAACAAACATGGACGAACCATAATACGACCATCACACAAAGGCTCTTTTAAGAATGATTTGAACAATAGAATGTTTCTGTTGAAAACCAGGTTCTAAGAAAAAAAACGAAAAAAAAAAAACGTGTGAAAACACATTATCTGCATCTGAAATGGCACCCTATTCACTATCTAGGGCATTACCTTTGACCAGGGCTCATAGGGTTATGGTCTAAAGTAGTGCACTATGAAGGTTATAGGGTGCTTTTTCACACATAGACAACTTTTCTAAAAAAAAGTGGTTAAAGTGTACACATTTATTCATTTGATCAGTAATCAAATATACAAACGATATAGCCGGTCCCAGATCAGTTTGTGCTTCAGCCAACCTGTCCCGGGCCTGTGGGCCGGTCCCAGATCAGTTTGTGCTTCAGCCAACCTGTCCCGGGCCTGTGGGTCGGTCCCAGATCAGTTTGTGCTTCAGCCAACCTGTCCCGGGCCTGTGGGTCGGTCCCAGATCAGTTTGTGCTTCAGCCAACCTGTCCCGGGCCTGTGGGTCGGTCCCAGATCAGTTTGTGCTTCAGCCAACCTGTCCCGGGCCTGTGGGTCGGTCCCAGATCAGTTTGTGCTTCAGCCAACCTGTCCCGGGCCTGTGGTCATAAAGCATCAGAGTAGCACTGCGGATCTGGGATCAGTTTAGCCTTTTAGATCACTATTGGCTGCGTTTACACAGGCAGCCCAATTCCGATCTATTTGGCCATAATTGGTCTTTTGACATATCAGATCTTTCGCCAGTAACCGGGCAAAATGTCAGAATTGGACCTGCCTTGTTTTAATGCAGCCAATGAATAAGATTATATAATTATATAAACAAGGGGGACCTGATTCTAGATCAGCGCTCGGAGAGGCTTGATCAATGCGGGCCCAGGATATGGAGGCTTGATCAATGCGGGCCCAGGATATGGAGGCTTGATCAATGCGGGCCCAGGATATGGAGGCTTGATCAATGCGGGCCCAGGATATGGAGGCTTGATCAATGCGGGCCCAGGATATGGAGGCTTGATCAACGCGGGCCCAGGATATGGAGGCTTGATCAATGCGGGCCCAGGATATGGAGGCTTGATCAACGCGGGCCCAGGATATGGAGGCTTGATCAATGCGGGCCCAGGATATGGAGGCTTGATCAATGCGGGCCCAGGATATGGAGGCTTGATCAACGCGGGCCCAGGATATGGAGGCTTGATCAATGCGGGCCCAGGATATGGAGGCTTGATCAACGCGGGCCCAGGATATGGAGGCTTGATCAACGCGGGCCCAGGATATGGAGGCTTGATCAATGCGGGCCCAGGATATGGAGGCTTGATCAACGCGGGCCCAGGATATGGAGGCTTGATCAACGCGGGCCCAGGATATGGAGGCTTGATCAACGCGGGCCCAGGATATGGAGGCTTGATCAACGCGGGCCCAGGATATGGAGGCTTGATCAACGCGGGCCCAGGATATGGAGGCTTGATCAATGCGGGCCCAGGATATGGAGGCTTGATCAATGCCCAGGATATGGAGGCTTGATCAATGCCCAGGATATGGAGGCTTGATCAATGCCCAGGATATGGAGGCTTGATCAATGCCCAGGATATGGAGGCTTGATCAATGCCCAGGATATGGAGGCTTGATCAATGCGGGCCCAGGATATGGAGGCTTGATCAATGCGGGCCCAGGATATGGAGGCTTGATCAATGCGGGCCCAGGATATGGAGGCTTGATCAATGCGGGCCCAGGATATGGAGGCTTGATCAACGCGGGCCCAGGATATGGAGGCTTGATCAATGCGGGCCCGGGGATATGGAGGCTTGATCAATGCGGGCCCAGGATATGGAGGCTTGATCAACGCGGGCCCAGGATATGGAGGCTTGATCAACGCGGGCCCAGGATATGGAGGCTTGATCAATGCGGGCCCAGGATATGGAGGCTTGATCAATGCGGGCCCAGGATATGGAGGCTTGATCAACGCGGGGCCCAGGATATGGAGGCTTGATCAATGCGGGCCCAGGATATGGAGGCTTGATCAACGCGGGCCCAGGATATGGAGGCTTGATCAACGCGGGGCCCAGGATATGGAGGCTTGATCAATGCGGGCCCAGGATATGGAGGCTTGATCAACGCGGGCCCAGGATATGGAGGCTTGATCAATGCGGGCCCAGGATATGGAGGCTTGATCAATGCGGGCCCAGGATATGGAGGCTTGATCAATGCGGGCCCAGGATATGGAGGCTTGATCAATGCGGGCCCAGGATATGGAGGCTTGATCAATGCGGGCCCAGGATATGGAGGCTTGATCAACGCGGGCCCAGGATATGGAGGCTTGATCAACGCGGGCCCAGGATATGACAATTGATAAATCAGGGGAGTTGGCTAAGACAAACAAATCTGGGAACAGGCTTTACAGAAACCAGATAATAATAATAAAACTTAATCACGGATGTCCCAAATGGCACCCTATCCCCTACATAGTGCACTATAAGCCTCTGGGCCCTGGTTAAAGGAGTGCACTATAAAGTGTATAGGGTGTCATTTGGGACGTGGTCCATGTTCTTTACAGATGTAGAAAGGTTTCTTCCATACAATGACATCATTATTACGTAGAGATAGTTAAATAATGATCACAAAAAAATACAAATCTAGACTTCATTTACATTATTCTATTTATATATATATTTTGAAAGACTCGACCCTGTATAGATCTGGATCAGGATTAGATGGGCGTAAGCTTAAGCAAAAATGGCATGTAGTTTGTATTGGAACAAGGGATGTATGTGGTCAGTGTTGGAACTAGGCCGGGGGAAAAGGAAGCGAGGAAGTATGTTGTCAGTGTTGGAACTAGGCCGGGGGAAAAGGAAGCGAGGAAGTATGTTGTCAGTGTTGGAACTAGGCCGGGGGAAAAGGAAGCGAGGAAGTATGTTGTCAGTATTGGAACTAGGCCGGGGAAAAGGAAGCGAGGAAGTATGTTGTCAGTATTGGAACTAGGCCGGGGAAAAGGAAGCGAGGAAGTATGTTGTCAGTATTGGAACTAGGCCGGGGAAAAGGAAGCGAGGAAGTATGTTGTCAGTATTGGAACTAGGCCGGGGAAAAGGAAGCGAGGAAGTATGTTGTCGGTATTGGAACTAGGCCGGGGAAAAGGAAGCGAGGAAGTATGTTGTCAGTATTGGAACTAGGCCGGGGAAAAGGAAGCGAGGAAGTATGTTATCAGTATTGGAATGCTGAAGCCCACCCCTATCTCCAGGTGGGCTTCAGTACCTTAATGGAGTCTCTGGAGTGGCTGGACTTGTCAGCGAAACTGCTGCTGTTTTTCCCTGCATGGCCTTTAGGGTGCGCCAGCGAGTCAGGGAAGGTCTGCGGGGGCAGGGGGTGGAGGATAGGGGCGCGGAGGGGTCCCTTGATACTTTGTGTCCTCCTGATGGGGCTGTCTGTGCCTGGAGGGCCCGCGGGGGTAACCCTGTGGTGTCTCAATGACCCCGCCCGGCTGAGGGGTGAGGGTCCGGGGGAGGAACGGGGGGAGGTTTTAGAAGGGGTGAGGGTACCCACCGGGGGGGCGAGAGAGGAGGGGGAGAGTGTCCGTCTGAAAGACGAAGCGGCTGTGTTTCGGGCAAATCCAGGGAGGGGGGTGGGGTTGGAGACCCCTCCGCGGTGGGAGGGGGTCGGAGGGGCACTGAGGCTGTTACCTCCTCCTCCCCCCGCTATTGGAACAGCCCCCCCGGTGGCAGCGAGGGCTCGGAGGGTGGAACGGCACATCTTCTCCTCCGGGGGCGGTCGGGGGGCGACGGGGCGGAGAGGCTTTCGGAAGGACGGCTTCCTCTGGAGTGTGGAAGGTTGGGGTTGGTCTCGGGCACCCGTGGTGGTCACAGACTTGGCCTTGGGGTCTTCGGCCTGGAGGCTATTGCGACGGGGTGTGGCGGAGCTCCTCTCTGCCCGTCTCGGAGAGCGGTCGGCTAGGTTAGAGGAGGAGGTGGTGGTGGTCCGTGGATCAGAGCTCTGGTGGCCAGGGGGTTTCTCCATCTGTTTACCCGGGATCGAGCCACATCGACTGGCCTTGAAGATAGGGACCACACGCCTCATGCCCTGGTTCTCTGAGCTGTTGAGGGTGCGAATGACAGTCTTTCGCCCGCTGGTGGTGGTTGTTGAGGGGGGTCTGGAGGTCTTAGAGACGGGGCTGGTCTTGGGGTTCGTACCATGGGCTGACCTATCAGAGGCACCAGCGGTGACTGACGCAGGCAGCTCATTGGTGGAGGGAGACACTGCTGCTGGCTGATTGGTAGAGGCAGACACTGCTGCCGGCTGATTGGTGGAACCAGGAATCGATGATGACTCATCGGTGGAAACAGGCACTGATTGGTCAGTGGTGGATACAGGCACTGAGTACTCATTGGTGGGTTGAGATTCTGAAGGCTTGCTATTGGCTGGGGACTCAGCCATAGAAGAAGCGGAAAGCTGGTGTGTTGGATCAACCTGACTGTGTGTGGGGCTATCACCACTCTGGGTGTGTGAGGAAAGGTCTAGAATAGCTGTGGATGGAGATCGATCAGTACGATAATCTGTAGTCAACGTCTCTGTCTGAGACACACCCCCCCCTTCTCCTCCACCCTTCTCTCCTCCTCCTCCTCCTCCACTTCACCCACAGGAGGAGGCTCCTCATTCACTATCCCTGCAGCCACCATCCTTCCATTCCCATCCACCGCTCCCTCCCTCCTTCTGGAAGAGTCTGACCTCCTCTCCCTCTGTTCCCACCCCTCAGAACTCCCTTGGGAATTCTTCTGTGTATCCGTGAGGATAGAGTCTCCAGGAATCTCCTCCTCCTCCAGGTCTATGACGGTGACGACATCTCCCTGGTCGGCATGGCGGTGGTGGTCGTGACCGTGAGGGGTCAAGACGCGGTCCAACGCTCGGAGCTTAGGAACCAGAGTGTGCCGTTCCACGTTCACGGTCAGACCACTGGGCTGGTTGTGGTTGTTGTCAGGGTCAGGGTCAGTGATCTGGATGTGGTTGTTGTTGTCAGGGTCAGTGGTCTGGTTGTGGTCAGTGCTAGGTTTGTGGTCAACGGTTGCTGTCTGAGGGCTGTGATTTGAGTTGACGTCAGATTTATGGTGACTGTGCCTCGGTCCTATGGAGGTGGCTATAGAGGAGGGGGAGTGTAGACCAGGCCAGTCTACCTGAGGGTGCTGGTTCTGGGGTTGAGTTGGTCCATGGGTCTGGAGCTGGGTTCTGGTCAGAGGGGAGATGTTGGGACTCCTCAGCCCAGTTTCAGGTGACCTCATGGGGGAGGAATCCCGCTGCTCGGCCCCCCTCCATAGTCGGCGCCCGGGATTCGGTGACCCCCCCACGACCTGAAGGTCAGAGGTGATGCCTAGGGTTAGCAGGTTGGTCAGCTGACGGTCAGCCGCGGCAGATGCAGAGCCGCGAGAACGGCGGACACTTCCGGAACGCCCCAGTGCATTCTGGGGGCTGTGCGGCGAGCATGGGCGGGAATTGAGAAGCTCGATAAGCCCCTCCTCCTGGGAAAGGGCCACCTCTATGTCCGTCTCGCTGCTGCTGCGGATTCCGAGGACCCCGCCCTCCTCCTCTCCGCCCGCCCACGAGTGGCGTTTCTCCTCGAGCTCCCGTAATCGACGACGAGCCACCTCCTTTAGCTCACGCTCCAGGTTGTCCTAGAGAAGAGAGAGGGGTAGAGAGAGAGAGGGGAGTGAGAGGGAGAGAGAGGGGTAGAGAGAGAGAGGGAGAGGGGTAGAGAGAGGGAGAGAGGTAGAGAGAGGGAGAGAGGTAGAGCGAGGGAGAGAGGTAGAGCGAGGGAGAGAGGTAGAGCGAGGGAGAGAGGTAGAGAGGTAGAGAGAGGTAGAGAGAGGGAGAGAGAGGTAGAGAGAGGTAGAGAGAGTAGAGGTAGAGAGAGGTAGAGAGAGGGGTAGAGAGAGAGAGGGAGAGGGGTAGAGAGAGGGAGAGAGGTAGAGCGAGGGAGAGAGGTAGAGAGCGAGAGGAGAGAGAGGTAGAGAGAGGTAGAGCGAGGGAGAGAGGTAGAGAGAGGTAGAGAGAGGTAGAGAGAGGTAGAGAGAGGTAGAGAGAGGGAGAGAGAGGTAGAGAGAGAGAGGTAGAGAGAGAGAGAGAGGGAGAGAGAGAGAGAGAGAGAGGGAGAGAGGGAGAGAGAGAGGGAGAGAGAGGTAGAGAGAGGTAGAGAGAGGGAGAGAGAGGTAGAGAGAGAGAGGTAGAGAGAGGGAGAGAGAACAGTAAGTGTATATAGGTGTAATAACTCCTGTTGAACACCAGGGGGAAGTAGCGGTACACATTTTGCAGACAGAGTCTTATATTATACTCCTCAAGCACAGAGTCCAAAGGTTGTGCTTCAACATTACTCAACTGTAACAGCTTGTTGGTATATTCACAATAAGGTAACCTTGAACTCCAGCGTGGTTTAGTCTTCTAGTCTAACAGGACGGCGTTCTAGTACCTTGACAGCTTTCTGGAACTTGAGGCAGAAGTCTTGGAACACTTTGAAACACTCGTCCAGTCTGAAGGACTCTTTGTCTTCACAGAAGAAGTCGATCAGAATGTTCCCTTCTTTTGTTAACTCCTGTCTCCGCCTTCGCAACTCAACCAGGGCTGCTGTCGAACTCTGGGAGAGAGGAGAGAGGAGAGAGGAGAGAGGGGAGAGGAGAGAGGGAGAGAGGGGAGAGGGGAGAGGGGAGAGGGGAGAGGGGGAGAGGGGAGAGGGGAGAGGGGAGAGGGGAGAGGGAGAGGGGGAGAGGGGAGAGGGGAGAGGGGAGAGGGGAGAGGGGAGAGGGGAGGGGAGAGGGGAGAGGGGAGAGGAGAGAGGAGAGAGGGGAGAGGAGAGAGGAGAGAGAGAGAGAGGAGAGAGGAGAGAGGAGAGAGGGGAGAGGGAGAGGGGAGAGGAGAGAGGAGAGAGGGGAGAGGGGAGAGGGGAGAGGGAGAGGGGGAGAGGGGAGAGGGGAGAGGGGAGAGGAGAGAGGGGAGAGGGGAGAGGAGAGGGGGAGGGGAGAGGGGAGAGGACATACAATCGTTACTACACACAATACACACACTACATGTCGCGACCCACACACACTACTATACTCGTACAGACACTTGGTAAAATACATTCCATGGAGGATATGAATTTGTGATGTGTGTGCATACTATGTGTGTTACTGCAGTGTGTGTGTGTGTCCGACCTCTCTCTCTGTGTGTCCGACCTCTCTCTGTGTGTCCGACCTCTCTCTCTGTGTGTCCGACCTCTCTCTCTGTGTGTCCGACCTCTCTCTCTGTGTGTCCGACCTCTCTCTCTGTGTGTCCGACCTCTCTCTCTGTGTGTCCGACCTCTCTCTCTGTGTGTCCGACACCTCTCTCTCTGTGTGTCCGACACCTCTCTCTCTGTGTGTCCGACACCTCTCTCTCTGTGTGTCCGACCTCTCTCTCTGTGTGTCCGACCTCTCTCTCTGTGTGTCCGACCTCTCTCTCTGTGTGTCCGACCTCTCTCTCTGTGTGTCCGACCTCTCTCTCTGTGTGTCCGACACCTCTCTCTCTGTGTGTCCGACACCTCTCTCTCTGTGTGTCCGACACCTCTCTCTCTGTGTGTCCGACACCTCTCTCTCTGTGTGTCCGACACATCTCTCTCTGTGTGTCCGACCTCTCTCTCTGTGTGTCCGACCTCTCTCTCTGTGTGTCCGACCTCTCTCTCTGTGTGTCCGACCTCTCTCTCTGTGTGTCCGACCTCTCTCTCTGTGTGTCCGACCTCTCTCTCTGTGTGTCCGACCTCTCTCTCTGTGTGTCCGACCTCTCTCTCTGTGTGTCCGACCTCTCTCTCTGTGTGTCCGACCTCTCTCTCTGTGTGTCCGACCTCTCTCTCTGTGTGTCCGACCTCTCTCTGTGTGTCCGACCTCTCTCTGTGTGTCCGACCTCTCTCTGTGTGTCCGACCTCTCTCTGTGTGTCCGACCTCTCTCTGTGTGTCCGACCTCTCTCTGTGTGTCCGACCTCTCTCTGTGTGTCCGACCTCTCTCTGTGTGTCCGACCTCTCTCTGTGTGTCTGACCTCTCTCTCTGTGTGTCCGACCTCTCTCTGTGTGTCCGACCTCTCTCTGTGTGTCCGACCTCTCTCTGTGTGTCCGACCTCTCTCTGTGTGTCCGACCTCTCTCTCTGTGTGTCCGACCTCTCTCTCTGTGTGTCCGACCTCTCTCTGTGTGTCCGACCTCTCTCTGTGTGTCCGACCTCTCTCTCTGTGTGTCCGACCTCTCTCTCTGTGTGTCCGACCTCTCTCTGTGTGTCCGACCTCTCTCTGTGTGTCCGACCTCTCTCTCTCTGTGTGTCCGACCTCTCTCTGTGTCTGACCTCTGACCTGTAGGAAGTGGTCCAGCTGCTGCAGCAGCTCCGTCTCTCCCTGGATGCTCTCCTCTACTGAGCGCGTGCGAGACGACAGCGACTGGAACTCTGCATCCAGGTTCTCCACGGATATCCTGGAGGGAAAGGGTTAAAGGTCACAGGTCAAAGAGTGTTCATGGTAGCAGTGAGTCACTACGTGATGATGATTACTGAAGTCAGATCAGCTGTGGGTCCTTCCGAAACAGCACCCTATTCCCTATACTGCCCAGAGTCCTACAGTAGATATAGTGCAGTACTACTGCCCAGAGTCCTACAGTAGATATAGTGCAGTACTACTGACCAGAGTCCTACAGTAGATATAGTGCAGTACTACTGCCCAGAGTCCTACAGTAGATATAGTGCAGTACTACTGACCAGAGTCCTACAGTAGATATAGTCCCTATACTGACCAGAGTCCTACAGTAGATATAGTGCAGTACTACTGACCAGAGTCCTACAGTAGATATAGTGCAGTACTACTGACCAGAGTCCTACAGTAGATATAGTGCAGTACTACTGACCAGAGTCCTACAGTAGATATAGTGCAGTACTACTGACCAGAGTCCTACAGTAGATATAGTCCAGTACTACTGACCAGAGTCCTACAGTAGATATAGTGCAGTACTACTGACCAGAGTCCTACAGTAGATATAGTGCAGTACTACTGACCAGAGTCCTACAGTAGATATAGTGCAGTACTACTGACCAGAGTCCTACAGTAGATATAGTGCAGTACTACTGACCAGAGTCCTACAGCACGCTATTCCCTATACTGACCAGAGTCCTACAGTAGATATAGTCCAGTACTACTGACCAGAGTCCTGCAGTAGATATAGTCCAGTACTACTGACCAGAGTCCTACAGTAGATATAGTCCAGTACTACTGACCAGAGTCCTACAGTAGATATAGTGCAGTACTACTGACCAGAGTCCTACAGTAGATATAGTCCAGTACTACTGACGCAAGTCCTACAGTAGATATAGTGCAGTACTACTGACCAGAGTCCTACAGTAGATATAGTGCAGTACTACTGACCAGAGTCCTACAGTAGATATAGTGCAGTACTACTGACCAGAGTCCTACAGTATATATAGTGCAGTACTACTGACCAGAGTCCTACAGTAGATATAGTGCAGTACTACTGACAGAGTCCTACAGTAGATATAGTGCAGTACTACTGACCAGAGTCCTACAGTAGATATAGTGCAGTACTACTGACCAGAGTCCTACAGTAGATATAGTCCAGTACTACTGACCAGAGTCTACAGTAGATATAGTGCGTACTACTGACAGACTAGAGTTCCTACAGTAGATATAGTGCAGTACTACTGACCAGAGTCCTACAGTAGATATAGTGCAGTACTACTGACCAGAGTCCTACAGTAGATATAGTGCAGTACTACTGACCAGAGTCCTACAGTAGATATAGTGCAGTACTACTGACCAGAGTTCCTACAGTAGATATAGTGCAGTACTACTGACAGAGTCCCTACAGTAGATATAGTGCAGTACTACTGACCAGAGTCCTACAGTAGATATAGTGCAGTACTACTGACCAGAGTCCTACAGTATATATAGTGCAGTACTACTGACCAGAGTCCTACAGTATATATAGTGCAGTACTACTGACCAGAGTCCTACAGTAGATATAGTCCAGTACTACTGACCAGAGTCCTACAGTAGATATAGTCCAGTACTACTGACCAGAGTCCTACAGTATATATAGTGCAGTACTACTGACCAGAGTCCTACAGTAGATATAGTCCCTATACTGACCAGAGTCCTACAGTATATATAGTGCAGTACTACTGACCAGAGTCCTACAGTAGATATAGTCCAGTACTACTGACCAGAGTCCTACAGTTGATATAGTCCAGTACTACTGACCAGAGTCCTACAGTAGATATAGTGCAGTACTACTGACCAGAGTCCTACAGTAGATATAGTCCAGTACTACTGACCAGAGTCCTACAGTAGATATAGTCCAGTACTACTGACCAGAGTCCTACAGTAGATATAGTCCAGTACTACTGACCAGTAGATATAGTCCAGTACTACTGACCAGAGTCCTACAGTAGATATAGTCCAGTACTACTGACCAGTAGATATAGTCCAGTACTACTGACCAGAGTCCTACAGTAGATATAGTCCAGTACTACTGACCAGAGTCCTACAGTAGATATAGTGCAGTACTACTGACCAGAGTCCTACAGTAGATATAGTCCAGTACTACTGACCAGAGTCCTACAGTAGATATAGTCCAGTACTACTGACCAGAGTCCTACAGTAGATATAGTCCAGTACTACTGACCAGAGTCCTACAGTAGATATAGTCCAGTACTACTGACCAGAGTCCTACAGTAGATATAGTCCAGTACTACTGACCAGAGTCCTACAGTAGATATAGTCCAGTACTACTGACCAGAGTCCTACAGTAGATATAGTGCAGTACTACTGACCAGAGTCCTATAGTAGATATATAGTCCAGTACTACTGACCACAGTCCTACAGTAGATATAGTCCAGTACTACTGACCAGTAGATATAGTCCAGTACTACTGACCAGAGTCCTACAGTAGATATAGTCCAGTACTACTGACCAGTAGATATAGTCCAGTACTACTGACCAGAGTCCTACAGTAGATATAGTGCAGTACTACTGACCAGAGTCCTACAGTATATATAGTGCAGTACTACTGACCAGAGTCCTACAGTAGATATAGTGCAGTACTACTGACCAGAGTCCTACAGTAGATATAGTGCAGTACTACTGACCAGAGTCCTGCAGTAGATATAGTCCAGTACTACTGACCAGAGTCCTACAGTAGATATAGTGCAGTACTACTGACCAGAGTCCTACAGTATATATAGTGCAGTACTACTGCCCAGAGTCCTACAGTAGATATAGTGCAGTACT
>CM072256.1:2318307-2363307 GCA_036851935.1 Coregonus suidteri | reverse complement strand
GGGAAAGACGTGACGAGAGGAGAGAGAGGGAGAGAGAGTGAGAGGAGGAGAGAGAGAGAGGGCGAGAGAGTTGGAGAGAAGTGGGGAGAAAGAGGTGGGGAGAGAGGAGGAGAGAGAGGGATTTTGGACAGACCTCAAGATGGCTGCTTACATAGCAAAATGCTTTGATTGGTCAAGGAGGGCAAAACAGGTGTTTGATCTCAACACTCTGAACCTGCATCAAAGATGTCGACTCACAAACTCATGTGTCGTGCGCACACACCACACAATTGGATAGAATCCTGGGAGAGACATATCACCCTCATATCTCTTTCCCTGTGTGTGTGTGTGTTGTGGCAGCAGAGACAGCTAACGGATGGTACAGGGTATTGATGCAGTCAACACAAACTGGAAAGTACTCATCCAAGCATTCCTCTCCAAACAAACTCATCCAATATGTGTGTGTTCAGCCTTGTTCACACACAGGCAGTTTGAAGTGACTCAAATCTTACTTGTTTGCAGGTTTGATTTGAATCTGTTCTTTGTCCTGCAGTCTAATAGCCAAAAAGCACACAGAATCTGATATTTCAAGTCACTTTTCAAACCACCTTCGTAGGTGGTTTGAAGTCTGATACAAATCTGATTCCTGGCCATGTGACTTCTGTCTGAATGGTTAAATCTGATTTATTTGCCCTCCAGTGGTTTTTAGACTTATTTGTCGTATCTTGTTGCTTGCTAGCTACTCTGCTGACAGTTTGACAAGAACATGTGGTAGCTAACTAGCTTGTTCATTGTTTACAAATGAGTGAATGTGCTAGAAAGCTAAACAGCTACCTAGCTAGCTAGTTGACTGCTGTGGCTAGCCAAAAAGGGCTAGTTTTGAAAGTTGGATCATCTTATCATATACACATACATACATACATATATACATATATAACTTACTTCTTGAACTGTTTGAGGTAAATTCCAACATTCATCCCTCTCTTCCAGTCCAGGATACTGATCTGAGAGAGAGAGAGAAAACAGAGAACGAACGAACGAGCGAGAGAGGGGAAACGGAGAGAGAGAGAATTTGAAAACAAATCCAATTTTGATAAACTCCCATATCTACTGGGTGAAATAACACAATGTGCCATCACAGCAGCAAGATTTGTGGCCTGTTGCCACAAGAAAAGGGCAACCAGTGAAGAACAAACACCATTGTAAATATAACCCATATTTATCTTTATTTATTTTCCCCTTTTGTATTTTAACTATTTTTACATCATTATAACACTGTATATAGACATAATATGACATTTGAAATGGCTTTATTCCTTTGGAACTTTTGTGAGTGTAATGAGAAGACAGACAGACAGACAGACAGACAGACAGACAGACAGACAAGTGAGCGAATGAAAAAACGAATGCAACACTTCGTTAACTTAGAGCCCAGATGGAAAACGTCTGCTCGACATGATACACAGACACACACAGACACCTCATTGGCCATAAGGGTGTGGGTGTGTCCTCTCCTCTCCTCTCCTCCTCACCTCATCTTTGGTCTCTCTGAGGGAGCCTCGGGCCTTCCCCCCCCTAGTCACCGAGGTAACCCCAGGTGATTGACAGTCCGTCTGACCAAACAGCTCCTCGATGGTCTGGACGTCAATGTAGTACTCCTGCTGCTGCACAGGAAGCTGTGTCCACAGGTTGGCCCGCCCCTTCACCTGGAGACCGTTACATAGCAGCCATATGTTAGAGGCATCCCAGAACAAACACTTAATGCTTCGTGTATTGTTTGTTTTGTCGGTGGGCGAAGTCTACGCCCCTTCATCGCTGATTGGTCAACAGTAGGGGATCCTTCAATTAAGTCTTCGTTGTCATTCGACGAGAGACGACTCGTTTTCGTGTATATACGTTTTTTACTGCACCAGACATCTCGGATGTAAAAAATTGCATGACTAAGATCTCCTCGGGCAAAAAAACGTCAAAATGAATTACAGATTTCTTGAGTTATCTTAGATTAATTAAGATTATGTTGAGGAAGTGTATACTGGCTACGGCGTCTCAAAATGAAGAACAAAAAACAGTACTATTGCTGCTTTTTTTCTAGTTTTTCAAGTGTACGTTTTTTTTAAAGGGAGTATGGAGCACGCTCGTTCAGTTCGTCAAACTGAAGCATGCTGATGCCTTTTGGGGGTAACAGCCAACCCCTTCACCCCAAGACCGCTGCATAGCAGTATGTGTTAGAGTGTGTGTGTGTGTGTGTGTGCGCGCGCTTGGGGGAGGGGGGGGGTTTGTTAAGGTGTGGGTATCAACGGACAAAGTGACCGGGACGGTTTAAATTGTCCGACCATTAGAGAAATGGACCCATTAGGGCGTCCGCCCACGGTGCGTCCACCCACGGTGCGTCCACCCACGGTGCTCAGAATGACAGAATTTACATTTAGATTAAGGAAATTCCTCTTAACAGTAATGAACCAGCCAATAAAACTTTCATTTAATAAACATTAGCCGAAATGCAATCGGCGGGTTAACACCATTCTAAAAAACACCTGATGATAGCGGTTCCATATGTGACAGAGATTAAAATCTCTGTTAGAAACTTAGAAAGAGGGGGAATATAATAGCAACAACTAGGATGGATGCTAATATGACTAGGACTGTGCATTCGTGGGGGACGACTTGTTTACTGTTGCCTTGTTTTATCTTGTTCTTGATACTATGTCTTGTTTTGAGGGGTTTTGACTGATGTCACGTCTATGCTAACATGGCTCAAATTCGCTAGCCAACAACTGTAATGATTCAATTACCAGTTGAGAAATAAAAATAGTATCTCTTTTTAAATCGTGGCCATCAAAACTGTTTTCAATACGCGACTGCATTTAGAATTGTTGCGCAATGACTGGGCTTATAAAAGCACGTTTCACTCCAGCAGTAACACGCAGGTGACAGCACACAAGTCTACATATCACTGGTTTATAATGTAACTGGCGGTGTGTCTGGGGCGTTGAATATAACTGGCGGTGTGTCTGGGGCGTTGAATATAACTGGCGGTGGGTCTGGGGTGTTGAATATAACTGGCGGTGGGTCTGGGGTGTTGAATATAACTGGCGGTGTGTCTACTGGTATAAGAACAGAGTGTAACTCACCTGGTCTTCAGGTATGGGTTTCCAGAAGAAGCTCCGGACCCTCCTCTTCCTTATCCCTCCTACGGGGTCTCCAGCGCCGGGTGGAGGGGGTGGGGGAGGAGGGCCGCAAGGGGGAGGAGGAGGGGGAGGAGGTCCAGTCTTGTTGCCATCAGTGACGGGGATTGTAGAGGCAGGGGGCAGAGACATCATAACTGCGACCGCACCCACTTCCTGGAAACTCTTTTCTCATTGGCTGGAGAGATGCTGCTCATCACATGCATCCCAGCTGCTGATTGGTCAAAGCAAGGAAAGGGGAGGGAGGAAGGGTTTAGGTATCAGACTGCGGGCTACAGGGTGGTTGTTTCCACTGTAAACAACCAACAAAGTTTGGATAACTGCAAAAACCTTCTACATTTTGTTCAGTTTTTCCCTACCCCAAGAAATACTGTATCTAAAAATACATCAAAATCAATATCTAAGAACAATATTTCAGTGTTTTAGTCTGCGACACACTTCTAGTTCTCGCTCTTTGATTTCACAAACAAGTTGTCGTTGATATTATCATGAATGGCAGGTCTAGACTACATTAACCTCAATCATCTGAGCTCTGGGAACCTTTCAAACCACAAGCACTCCATTTGAAGACCAAATAACACATTCTGTGAGAGAGAGAGAGAGAGAGAGAGAGAGAGAGAGAGAGAGAGAGAGAGAGAGAGAGGAGAGAGAGAGAGAGAGAGAGAGAGAGAGAGAGAGAGAGAGAGAGAGAGAGAGAGAGAGAGAGAGAGGAGAGAGAGAGAGAGAGAGAGAGAGAGAGAGAGAGAGAGAGAGAGAGAGAGAGAGAGAGAGAGAGAGAGAGAGAGAGAGAGAGAGAGAGAGAGAGAGAGAGAGAGAGAGAGAGAGAGCGAGCGAGAGAGAGAGACAAAGAGAGACAAAGAGAGAGATTTACATTCCCTTTCGTACTTCAACTACTTGCACATTGTTACAACACTGTACATAGCCCCGTGTAGCTCAGTTGGTAGAGCATGGCGTTTCCAACGCCAGGGTAGTGGGTTCGATTCCCACGGGGGGCCAGTATGAAAATGTATGCACTCACTAACTGTAAGTCGCTCTGGATAAGAGCGTCTGCTAAATGACTAAAAATGTAAAAAATATATATATATAATAATATGACATTTGAAATGTCTCTATTGTTTTGAAAAATCCCATGCCAATAAAGCCCCTTCGAATCGAATTGAGTGTTCTCTTTTGAAGTCCTTGTTTTCTATTAATACCAGAATGCCCTGAGAGAACAACCAGAAAACAACCAGAGAACAACCAGAAAACCAGAAAACAACCAGAAAACAACTAAGACCAAATACACTTTTTTATCATTTATTTCCCTGAGCCTCCTCTTGCCATTGAAATGCTCAGTCTGATGTGGGTGTGTCGATATACATTTTAATATACTGTGCATTCGGAAAGTATTCAGACCCCTTGACTTTTTCCACATTGTTACTTTACAGCCTTATTCTAAAATTGATTAAATTGTTTTTTTTATCAATCTACACACAATACCCCATAATGACACAGCAAAAATAGGTTTTAAGATATTTAAAAACAAATAAATAAATAACTGAAATATTACATTTACATAAATATTCAGAACCTTTACTCAGTACGTTGTTGAAGCACCTTTGACAGCGATTACAGTCTCGAGTCTTCTTGGATATGATGCTACAAGCTTGGCACACCTGTATTTGGGGAGTTTCTCACATTCTTCTCTGCAGATCCTCTCAAGCTCTGTCAGCTTGGATGGGGAGCGTCGCCGCAAAGCTATTTTCAGGTCTCTCCAGAGATGTTCGATCGGGTTCAAGTCCAGGCTCTGGCTGGGCCACTCAAGGACATGAAAAACATCCCCACAGGATGATGATGCCACCACCATGCATCACCGTACGGACGGTGCCAGGTTTCCTCCAGACGTGACGCTTGGCATTCAGGCTAAAGAGTTCAATCTTGGTTTCATCAGACCAGAGAATCTTGTTTCTCATGGTCTGAGAGTCTTTAGGTGCCTTTTGGCAAACTCCAAGCGGGCTGTCATGTGCCTTTTACTGAGGAGTGGCTTCCATCTGGCCACTCTACCATAAAGGCCTGACTGGTGGAGTGCTGCAGAGATGGTTGTCCTTCTGGAAGGTTCTCCCATCTCCACAGAGGAACTCTGGAGCTCTGTCAGAGTGACCATCAGGTTCTTGGTCACCTCCCTGACCAAGGCCCTTCTCCCCCGATTGCTCAGTTCGGCCGGGCGGCCAGCTCTAGGAAGAGTCTTGATGGTTCTAAACTTCTTCCACTTAAGAACGATGGAGGCCACTGTGTTCTTGGGGACCTTCAATGATGCAGATATTGTGCCTCGACACAATCCTGTCTCCGAGCTCTACGGACAA
This sequence comes from Coregonus suidteri, assembly GCA_036851935.1. Taxonomy (NCBI): domain Eukaryota; kingdom Metazoa; phylum Chordata; class Actinopteri; order Salmoniformes; family Salmonidae; genus Coregonus; species Coregonus suidteri. Next base: position 2,357,801 of record CM072256.1, on the reverse strand, counting down.
TTCCTTCGAACTCATGGCTTGGTTTTTGCTCTGACATGCACTGTCAACTGTGGGACATTATATAGACAGGTGTGTGCCTTTCCAAATCATGTCCAATCAATTGAATTTACCACAGGTGGACTCCAATCAAGTTGTAGAAACATCTCAAGGATGATCAATGGAAACAGGATGCACCTGAGCTCAATTTATAGTCTCATAGCAAAGGGTCTAAATAGTAAATAAGGAGGGAAAGGGAAAAACGTTATCTAATCCATTTTAGAATAAGGCTGTAACGTAACAATGCACTGTAGTTATATACAGAATATTTCGAAAACAGTAAGATGACTTTAACTGCACTGCCCCTTTAATATTTCAGTAGCAGCCTCATGATTCCCTTTACACACCGACACAGACACACCGAACACAGACACACCGACACACCGAACACAGACCGACACACTGAACACAGACCGACACACCGAACACACACCGACACACCGAACACACACACCGACACACCGAACACAGACCGACACACTGAACACAGACCGACACACTGAACACAGACCGACACACCGAACACACACCGACACACTGAACACACACCGACACACCGAACACAGACCGACACACTGAACACAGACACACAGACACACACACCGAACACAGACACACAGACCGACACACATCGACACACACCGAACACAGACCGACACACTGAACACAGACACACTGAACACAGACACACAGACACACCGAACACAGACACACACCGACACACCGAACACACACCGAACACAGACACACAGACAAACACACTGAACACAGACACACAGACACACAGACACACCGAACACAGACACACACAGACACACCGAACACACACCGAACACAGACCGACACACCGAACACAGACACACAGACAAACACACTGAACACAGACACACAGACACACCGAACACAGACACACACAGACACACCGAACACACACCGAACACAGACACACAGACAAACACACTGAACACAGACACACCGAACACAGACACACACACAGACACACCGAACACAGACACACTGAACATAGACACACACACCGACACACTGAACACAGACCGACACACTGAACACACACCGACACACCGAACACAGACACACTGAACACAGACACACACACCGACACACTGAACACAGACCGACACACTGAACACAGACCGACACACCGAACACAGACACACTGAACACAGACACACACACCGACACACTGAACACAGACCGACACACTGAACACAGACACACAAACACACACACCGACACAGACACACACACCAACACAGACACACAGACCGACACACCGAACACAGACACACAGACAAACACACTGAACACAGACACACCGAACACAGACACACACACACAGACACACCGAACACAGACACACTGAACACAGACACACACACCGACACACTGAACACAGACCGACACACGAACACACAGACACACTGAACACAGACACACACACGACACACCGAACACAGACCGACACACACTGAACACACACACACCGACACACTGAACACAGACACACACACCAAACACAGACACACAGACCGACACACACCGAACACAGACACACAGACACACACACCGACACACCGAACACAGACCGACACACTGAACACAGACACACAGACACACCGAACACAGACACACACACCGACACACTGAACACAGACCGACACACTGAACACAGACACACACACCGAACAGACACACTGAACACAGACACACACACCGACACACTGAACACAGACACACTGAACACAGACACACACACCGACACACTGAACACAGACCGACACACTGAACACAGACACACAAACACACACACCGACACAGACACACACACCAACACAGACACACAGACCGACACACCGAACACAGACACACAGACAAACACACTGAACACAGACACACCGAACACAGACACACACACAGACACACCGAACACAGACACACTGAACACAGACACACACACCGACACACTGAACACAGACCGACACACCGAACACAGACACACTGAACACAGACACACACACCGACACACTGAACACAGACCGACACACTGAACACACACACACCGACACACTGAACACAGACACACACACCAACACAGACACACAGACCGACACACCGAACACAGACACACAGACACACACACCGACACACCGAACACAGACCGACACACTGAACACAGACACACAGACACACCGAACACAGACACACACACCGACACACTGAACACAGACCGACACACTGAACACAGACACACACACCGAACAGACACACTGAACACAGACACACAGACACACGCTTCATCCATTTACTTATTATTCATAGTCAGGAAGTGAGTCTACCGCTGGTGATGTGCCTCCTCACACAAGGGATAGGTGGAACGCAGCCATCCAGTTTCACAGGCCCGGCCCGAGGGTTGGTGTGTGTGTGTGTGTGTGTGTGTGTGTGTGTGTGTGTGTGTGTGTGTGTGTGTGTGTGTGTGTGTGTGTGTGTGTCTGTGTCTGTGTGTGTGTCTGTGTGTGTCTGTGTGTGTGTGTCTGTGTGTGTGTGTGTGTGTGTGTGTGTGTGTGTGTGTGTGTGTGTGTGTCTGTCTGTGTGTGTGTGTCTGTGTCTGTGTGTGTGTGTCTGTGTGCAGTCTTATGCAAAATCTCTGAGCTCAGTGTGAACCCTTCAGCAAACGTCGACCCTAATAATACCAACTACCTGCTACACTGGGTGATTATTTTATCCATTGTCAAGATAATCCATCCACCTGACAGGTGTGGCATATCAAGAAGCTGATTAAACAGCGTGATCTCTACAGCCTATAGCGCTGCAGTCTCTCTCTACAGCCTATAGCGCTGCAGTCTCTCTCTACAGCCTATAGCGCTGCAGTCTCTCTCTACAGCCTATAGCGCTGCAGTCTCTCTCTACAGCCTATAGCGCTGCAGTCTCTCTCTACAGCCTATAGCGCTGCAGTCTCTCTCTACAGCCTATAGCGCTGCAATCTCTCTCTACAGCCTATAGCGCTGCAGTCTCTCTCTACAGCTCTGTACCCACTTCCTATTCCTCCTCTTCCGGCTTCTTCACCCGCGGGATCGTCTGAGACCAGCCGCCTGGACAGCTGATGAAACTGTGGGTTTGCACAAACCAAATAATTTCTGCACAAACTGTCAGAAACCGTCTCAGGGAAGCTCATCTGCGTGCTCGTCGTCCTCACCAGGGTCTTGACCTGACTGCAGTTTGGCGTCGTAACCGACTTCAATGGGCAAATGCTCACCTTCGATGGCCACTGGCACGCTGGAGAAGTGTGCTCTTCACGGATGAAACCCGGTTTCAACTGTACCGGGCAGATGGCAGACAGCGTGTATGAAGTCGTGTGGGCGAGCGGTTTGCTGATGTCAACGTTGTGAACAGAGTGCCCCATGGTGGCGGTGGGGTTATGGTATGGACAGGCATAAGCTACGGACAACGAACACAATTCAATTTTATCGATGGCAATTTGAATGCACAGAGATACTATGACGAGATCCTGAGGCCCACTGTCGTGCCATTCATCTGCCGCCATCACCTCATGTTTCAGCATGATAATGCACGGCCCCATGTCGCAAGGATCTGTACACAATTCCTGGAAGCTGAAAATGTCCCAGTTCTTCCATGGCCTGCATACTCACCAGACATGATGTCACCCATTGAGCATGTTTGGGATGCTCTGGATCGACATGTACGACAGCGTGTTCCAGTTCCCGCCAATATCCAGCAACTTCACACTGCCATTGAAGAGGAGTGGGACATTCCACAGGCCACAATCAACAGCCTGATCAACTCTATGTGAAGGAGATGTGTTGCGCTGCATGAGGCAAATGGTGGTCACACCAGATACTGACTGGTTTTCTGAACAACGCCCCTCAACCTTTTTTTTTAAGGTGTCTGTGACCAAGAGATTCATATCTTTATTCCAAGTCATGTGAAATCCATAGATTAGGACCTAATGACTTAATTTCAATTGACTGACTTCTTTATATGAACTGTAACTCAGTAAAATCTACGAAATTGTTGCGTTTAATGTTTTTGCTCAGTGTACATTGTGTAATTTACTGATGGGTCCCTAAGGAGCCCCATAGGGATATCGAATGTCAAACCAAATTGAACATGGCATTATGATGGGGTCGTATGCAGCTCTGAATTGATGATTACTTGTGCTGCCAGCTGAGGGCACGACTCAAACATATATAGAGCTGTTACCTCAAACTGTTACGGTACCCTTCATTCTGTAACATACTATTTAATCTATCATCTGGCAAATCTCTGTTTCGGACGAGACTGACTTCATCCTATTTACACTTTGTAGTACATTCTGACACTAGAATAAATATTACTGACGCACATCGATGCCACAAAGGCCATTTTCAAAACGTGACGTTTACTCTCTCTAATGGTGTCTCTCAGCATCTCTCTCACTCTCTCTCTAATGGTGTCTCTCAGCATCTCTCTCTCTAATGGTGTCTCTCAGCATCTCTCTCTAATGGTTTCTCTCAGCATCTCTCTCTCTCTAATGGTTTCTCTCAGCATCTCTCTCCCTCTCTCTCTCTCTCTCTAATGGTGTCTCTCAGCATCTCTCTCTCTAATGGTTTCTCTCAGCATCTCTCTCTCTCTCTCTAATGGTTTCTCTCAGCATCTCTCTCTCTCTCTCTCTCTAATGGTTTCTCTCAGCATCTCTCTCTCTCAATATATAGGTCAAGCCCCACAATGCTGGTCTGTGGATTGAGGGAGCGGGGGGGGGGGGGGGGAAGAGATAGGGCGTTATTGGGTCGGCTGAGAAAAGCTAACTAATGAGTGTGTGATCAGCTCAGCTCGGTGTCGTCACCGCTCAGCAATGTCATCTCACACCCACCCACCCACCCTATCCCAGAATGCTGTGCCTAGTGCACCATTGTGGACAGGGTTCTCAGTGACAATAGGCTAACAGTAATGATGTCACAGCTAGTAGCGCTGATGGGGCACAATGTTAGTAGAACGTTAGTAGAACGTCAGAGGGCTTCTAAAGACCCCATCAGCCAATCGGAGCCCTCGGAACCCCATTGTGAGATAACCAGGAAGGCCCAGGCAATTCTTTTTTTACATCCCTGTCACGTGATTGGGTTGATGTCATCACTGGCACTCCTTCCAATTTCACCACCTTTGTTTACGAGCACTGCCCATGGAAGGAGGGAGGGAGGAGGAGGGAGGGAGGGAATGGTGGCATCAAAGACCAGTGAACCAAATGATTTTGGTCTTTGACCCTTTCAATGGAGGGAGGGATACAAGGAGGAGGGAGAGACTAACAGAGGGAAGTGGGTTTGGTTGGGCTTGTAAACAAGCAGCCATTGTGGGTGGCACATAGTCCGTAACCATGGGGACGGCTGCTGCTATGAGGGTTACCACAGTAACGCATGGAAGCCCTAACACTGGCAGCTGGGACACACACACACACACACACGGCAGGTGCTCAAAATTTAAAAAGGGTGCACCCACCCCTTCAAAGAAGATTAATAATTAATAACATCAACTACCTCTGTAGCATAGGCCTGCTTATTTCTGCAACAACACGCTCACTCATCACACATTGTAAGCAAGTTACAGTGCCTCCTGAACACATGATTGACATGGTGGAAGAGAGGGTTGGCCATGAGCTGATCATTGATGTTGATCATTTAAGTTAATCTGCTAGTTAGCTAGCTAAGATTTTTTTTTAAACGTATTGTGATTTATCTTCAATTCTCTTAAATATTAACTTCACAATATTAATAATCTTCTAACTCATGATACAGTGAGCTCCAAAGTTATTGGGACAGTGACACATTATTTGTTGTTTTGGCTCTGTACTCTAGCACTTCGGATTTGAAATTGTACTTAAGGGTATTGCCATCCATATCGGGCAAACGGTTTAGAAATTACAGCACTTTTTGTACATAGTCCCCCCCCCCCATTTTAGGGGTCCAAAAGTATTGGGACAAATACACGTGTATTAAAGTATAGTTAACAAAAATATAAAACGCAACATGCAACAATTTCAAATGTTGCTGAGTTAGTTCATTTCTAGGAAGTCAGTCAATTTAAATAAATAAATTAGGCCCTAATCTATGGATTTCACATGACTGGGCCAATCAGCCAATCAGAATGACTTTCTCATCACAACAAGGGCTTTATTACAGCCGGAACTCCTCCCCCTCCGAAACCAACTCACGTTTGAATTCAGTCACGGCCACTAACATTTCTTAATTAACCAAATCTAAAACAAATCAGCAAGCGCAGTCGCCCTTTAAATGAGTCTCATGCAATGGAATGTATTTTTTGTAATGTGAGTTGAATCAACAAATCACAGCACATTTTGATGGGTACACTTCCTGTTTTTACTTGAGATGAGAAAATCAGTAAAAAAAAAAATTTAAATGGCTATTCGAACGTTTATTACAGTGACCGCGGTCATTTCTCTGGCTAGTAACCGCCATCGTCACAGCCCTAACACACAACAGCCCTAACACACAACAGCCCTAACACACAACAGCCCTAACACACAACAGCCCTAACACACAACCGCCCTAATACACAACAGCCCTAACACACAACAGCCCTAACACACAACAGCCCTAACACACAACAGCCCTAACAGACAACAGCCCTAACACACAACCGCCCTAATACACAACAGCCCTAACACACAACAGCCCTAACACACAACAGCCCTAACACACAACAGCCCTAACAGACAACAGCCCTAACAGACAACAGCCCTAACACCCAACAGCCCTAATACACAACAGCCCTAACACACAACAGCAGTAACACACACACAGTCCAAGCGTTAGTGTGACTTTTCTATCAGAAACTGACTGACCAACATAACAGTAGCATCTCTCTGAACAAGGGGAGGGAGAGGAGAGGGGGGGGGGGGGGGGGGGGGGGGGGAGGGGGGGGAGGAGAGGAGAGAGAGAGAGAGGGGGGAGAGGAGAGAGGGGGAGAGGAGAGAGAGAGAGAGAAGGGGGAGAGGAGAGAGGGGGAGGAGAGGAGAGAGAAGGGGAGAGAGTGGGGAGAGGAGAGAGAGATGGGGGGAGAGGAGAGAGAGATGGGGGAGAGGAGAGAGAGATGGGGGAGAGGAGAGAGAGATGGGGGGAGAGGAGAGAGAGATGGGGGAGAGGAGAGAGAAGGGGGAGGAGAGAAAGGGGGAAAGGCAGAGGAGAGAGAGAGAGAGAGCGAGAAGGAAGGAAGACTTACATGCATTTCTTAGGGAGGGTTTAGACTAGAGGATTTCTGCTGTCTAGTCTGGTATTTCACTTCACTCTGAATTTGTTGCCATTTCAGCACCCTTGACCTCTGACCTCTCCTCTGTCTGTCCCCTCACACACACGCCATGAGCTCACTCAGCGGTCCCCGGGGTAACCCCGGATTGCTCCCGGTAAGGGCGTATTATCCTCCGGACAAAACAACTATAAAAGTTAAAGCACTTTACTACCCGGTCCCCTGTGGTGCCGCGCTGTGAAAAGGCTTGGCCAGAGGGGGCGCTGCTAGTGACCCCCCACATAGCACTGGCACAGAACCTATTCATACCGTTGATATGAAACCATCTCATTCTGCGTGAGGACTGTCTTTAGTTAGTGATTAGACCGTGTGATGCTGTGAGACGGTCTATGCTTAGTGATTAGACCGTGTGATGCTGTGAGACGGTCTATGCTTAGTGATTAGACCGTGTGATGCTGTGAGACGGTCTATGCTTAGTGATTAGACCGTGTGATGCTGTGAGACGGTCTATGCTTAGTGATTAGACCGTGTGATGCTGTGAGACGGTCTATGCTTAGTGATTAGACCGTGTGATGCTGTGAGACGGTCTATGCTTAGTGATTAGACCGTGTGCTGCTGTGAGACGGTCTATGCTTAGTGATTAGACCGTGTGATGCTGTGAGACGGTCTATGCTTAGTGATTAGACCGTGTGATGCTGTGAGACGGTCTATGCTTAGTGATTAGACCGTGTGATGCTGTGAGTGCCATTGGAAAAATTAATCTTCCTCCATCTCTTTGACTATAAAACATAGAAACGCGCCATTTTCACATATGTTGATGTTGGGGTGGTGCTGGAGCTGATGAATATGCAGACCGGAACTGTGACCATTTCTTTCAATGGTAACGACCTGAGTAAGACATCTTCATTATCCACCATCTTTGTCAGTCCGGGTTCAGTTCATCTTGGGTTTCCATGGTAATGTTTGAATGTGGAAAGCAGAGAACTATTCACTGAGCTTTGAATGTCAGGTGAGAGAGAGAGAGAGATGAGAGAACGAGAGAGAGAGAGAACGAGAGAGAGAGAGAACGAGAGAGAGAGATAATGCAACGAGAGAGAGAGAAACTGCCTCTTGGTAAGAGATTATCCCTGGGTCATCCAGAGCTGGGTTCAGGGCAGGGGGTTGTCCGGGGGGATCTCTCTTTTAACTGCAACCCCAGAGAGTGCATCGTAGCCTGGCTAGAGGGCACCGCCCGGGGGTATCTCTCTTTTAACTAGCATCGTAGCCCGGCTAGAGGGCACCGCCCGGGGGTATCTCTCTTTTAACTAGCATCGTAGCCCGGCTAGAGGGCACCGCCCGGGGGAATCTCTCTTTTAACTAGCATCGTAGCCCGGCTAGAGGGCACCGCCCGGGGGTATCTCTCTCTTTTAACTAGCATCGTAGCCCGGCTAGAGGGCACCGCCCGGGGGTATCTCTCTTTTAACTAGCATCGTAGCCCGGCTAGAGGGCAACCGCCCGGGGTACTTTTAACAGCATCGTAGCCCGGCTAGAGGGCACCGCCCGGGGGAATCTCTCTTTTAACTAACCTTACAACTCTATGCAGAAGGGCTACTTTTAACAATTTACAGTTCAGTATAGTTCAGTACAGTAGAGTTCAGTAGAGTTCAGTACAGTATAGTTCAGTTCAGTATAGTTCAGTATAGTTCAGTACAGTATAGTTCAGTAGAGTTCAGTTCAGTATAGTTCAGTACAGTATAGTTCAGTATAGTTCAGTTCAGTAGAGTAGAGTTCAGTATAGTTCAGTAGAGTTCAGTACAGTATAGTTCAGTAGAGTTCAGTAGAGTAGAGTTCAGTATAGTTCAGTAGAGTAGAGTTCAGTAGAGTTCAGTATAGTTCAGTTCAGTATAGTTCAGTAGAGTTCAGTAGAGTAGAGTTCAGTAGAGTTCAGTATAGTTCAGTTCAGTATAGTTCAGTACAGTAGCCTACTTGGAGTGTGAATTAAACTGCTGACTGCTCATAACTTGCAGATTGTTGACACACCAACCAGGATCAAGGGGCAGGGCAATTTGTGACTGTTGTGGTTTTGGTAATCAGTGTCAGCGACGGTCCCGTTGTCAAAACAAGTCGGTTCTGCCAAGTGACTGGAGGAAGGAGAGAGGGGGAAGACTCCACTATCTTTATTTATTTATCTACAGATGATCTCATTTTGCTCCTCTGTAGCTTTGGCAGCTGTGTGTGTTCTCTTTCCCAGTCCGCTCCTCTCCCTGTAGGCTCTACAGACGTTCCCCACCCCTTGACCGCAACCCTTCTAGTGTAGTGTACCCTGTGCACAACCCCATGTGGAAATTCCTGGTCTCCGCCAGCGTTTGGAACGACTGATCTAAGTTAATCTCAGCCTATGCTGCCCTCCCCTTGTGCCATCAAACCCCTGCAACTTATCCAGAACGCTGCATCCCGCCTGGTTTTCAACCTTCCCAAGTTCTCTCACGTCACCCAGCTCCTCCGCACACGCACACTGGCTTCCAGTCAAAGCTCACATCCACTGCAAGACCATGGTGCTTACCTACGGAACAGCAAGAGGAACTTCCCCTTCCTACCTTCAGGCTATGCTCCATCCCTACACCCCAACCCGAGCACTCTGTTCTGCCAAATCTGGTCTCTTGGCCCTCCCACCCCTACGGGAGGGCAGCTCCCACTCAGCCAAGTCCAAGCTCTTCTCTGTCCCGGCACCCTAATGGTGGAACCAGCTTCCCCCTGAAGCTATGACAGCAGAGTCCCTGCCCATCTTCCGGAACCATCTGAAACCCTACCTCTTCAAACCGTCTCTTACATAATCCCACAGCATGTCCCCCCCCCTCTCCCTGTAGTTTCTGACTACTATGAATTCCAATTGTAACGAGTTATTATTTCGAAAAAGCTGTTTTTGCTTTGTCATTATGAGGTATTGTGTGTAGATTGAAGAGGGGGAAAAAAAAAACAATTTAATCCACTTTTAGAATAAGGCTGTAACGTAACAAAATGTGGAAAAAAGTCAAGGGGTCTGAATACTTTCCGAATGAACGGTTTGGCGGTCAACAGTAAAATGGTTCAGTTTGCGTAAAAAACAACATCCTGTTGCAATTTCTTTATCTTTGCAAAGGCACAGTCATTGAATTTCAGTTTGTCTATTTCGATTCCTAGGTATTTCTTTATATGTGGTGACTATCGACTGATTCCCCATTGGTCTTCATAGTGGAGTACTATCGACTGATTCCCCATTGGTCTTCATAGTGGAGTACTATCGACTGATTCCCCATTGGTCTTCATAGTGGAGTACTATCTACTGATTCCCCATTGGTCTTCATAGTGGAGTACTATCGACTGATTCCCCATTGGTCTTCATAGTGGAGTTTTATTCCTTCTGAAACCAATTTTCATCTCCATTTCAAGAAAGTTATCTGCGCACCACTGGACGAATTTTGCAGTTTCTGTCAAAACCTTGAAGAGAGGCTTGGTCTGGGGTGGAAGAAACCCACAACGGTGTCATCTGGGTATCTTAAAGAATATGTGGGCTGAGTCAGAGGCTTGACAATCGTTTGTGTCCAGTATCGGTGAAAGTACGCAACCTTGAGGGTCTCCCGTATTGACGGTTCTAGATGTAGAGATGGAGGAGTTCAACTTCACTTGTTGAGTACGGTTCACAAGGAAACTATTAATCCACTTGATCAGTAGAGAGTAGACACCTAAAATTCACCAGCCTGTCCACCAGTAGGTGAGGTTGGATGGTGTTAAACGCGTCACTGAAGTCAACGAATACAATTCTAATTCTAGGCTATTTGCCTGTTCTACGTGTTCTTAGATATTGTTCAGCATGACCAGTGACGCATCATCAACACCCCTAGAGGCACGGTGAATTGGTTTGGATCTAGCTGAGAGAATGTGTTTTTTGAATTATTTTTTCAAAACATTTAAATTAGGTACAGATGTCAGGGCTACAGGGCAGCATACCACCCTACAGGGCAGCATACCACCCTACAGGGCAGCATACCACCCTACAGGGCAGCATACCACCCTACAGGGCAGCATACCACCCTACAGGGCAGCATACCACCCTACAGGGCAGCATACCACCCTACAGGGCAGCATACCACCCTACAGGGCAGCATACCACCCTACAGGGCAGCATACCACCCTACCACCCTACAGGGCAGCATACCACCCTACAGAGCAGCATACCACCCTACATGGCAGCATACCCACCCTACCACCCTACAGGGCAGCATACCACCCTACTACACCCTAGGGCAGCATACACCCTACAGGGCAGCATACCACCCTGCATACCACCCTACCACCCTACAGGGCAGCATACCACCCTACAGGGCAGCATACCACCCTACAGGGCAGCATACCACCCTACAGGGCAGCATACCACCCATGAGGCCAAATGGTGACTTTAAAACAGTTAGAGTTGAATGGCTGTGATTGGAGAAAACTGACTAGCTGCGTACATTTGTGTCTGTTAGGGGGTAAAGTCCCCGACACATAGATAAATAACAGTTAAATGTAGGTCTAGTTAAATAGAGAGATGGCTAGATGTTTGCGTCGAAGAGCCTGTCCTGCCGATCTCATAGCAGATTTAGGGCATTAACTTATAGGGCCGGCGCCAGAAACGAATCAGTTGGACTGGCATTTGATTTAAAAAAGGTCAACGGTCAAATGGGGGGGTGCATATATTTGTCCTGTTTCACTGCATGTACAAGTGGGTCACCTGTACGAGTGTGAGGTGTGAAATGCAAATTCCTCTCCAAGAATGAGAACAGTAAATGAGTAATTACTACATAAAAAAATGAGTGTTACCAAATGACGGGGATTAACGGTACATTTACTAGGCTACTGGTGACATATGAAATGGGGAACTGATCAAACATTTACAATCAAACGGCAAACAAGTGCTCATGTCTCCGCTCTAACAATGGGAGATGTTGTCTCAAAGGTAGGAAGGCAGGCGACAAGTTTAGGTCTGATTTTATTATGATAGAAATGCATTGGGATTATTCTGGAGAGATTTAGGGGAGAGTGAGCCCTCTCGCTTTGCTTCTTCCTCTCTGCTAAAAACTATCTCATCGGAGAAAGCATCCGAGCGAACGAAACAGCGCCCCTCTATACGTAGCCCATGTATCTGATGCCGTCTGGCCAGAAATAGTATAACATGCAATACTCTTTTGGTCCAGACAGCATCAGATACATTGTCTAAACATATTCAGACAGAGGGGCGCTGTTTTGCTCTTATCTGAGATTGATGTGTTTTCTGTCGGGGCGCGTCTCGGTCAAATAGATGATCAATATTTCATTATTTGATTTGGACGGGGGCAAGGCGGTACGGTAGAGCGGGCCAGGCCTCCTAAGCCCTGCCCATAACGTTGGCCCTGTTTACTCCATATAGGAGGCTGTTCGTTGACAACAATATTACAGTCAGATCAAATCATTCATATACACTAGATGACTGACAGGGAGCCACCATTGTAAAACATTTTGGAAGCTATAGAAATGCATTTATTAAAATGTCTACATTCGTTTTTGACACGTTTATTCTATTACAGACACCTAAATGCATACTTTTAAATTATATTAGTGTGAGCAAAAAATAAAAAAAAAAATTATGTTTTCCTTAAAGTATACTTTTTTGAAAGTTCTAATGTTACTGTCCCCACCATAACAAAAAAAATACTTAAACACATTTAATTTTGTCTACATTTAATTGAAATACTGTATAATTCCATTCATTCCTATGGAGGACTGCTCCTACTGGGGAGTGGCAATATGGCCGACCCGTGGCTTCAAAACCTCTCATTGGCCAAAACATAGCATCAGGAATCCAGGGTTTATATACATCATTGGTCAGATCCTTCTCAGACCAGCAAGAAGGGTGTGATTGCAGACCCCAATTAGGGACGCTTTCTGATATCGGCGTTTATTGATGTCAAGTTACACCCATTGATGCTCGCCATTGGTCAGTGGCCGTTTCTTTCCTGTAGGATTGTAGCTAAGCCTAACCCTTTTCCTAACTTTAACCTCATCCATCTAACCTGCCATGTTAATGATCCTAACCTGCTACGTAAACAAATCATCTGTGTCGAGAAACAATCAGTCAAATAACACCGGAACTAACGGATGGCAGTCACCAATGGACTGACCGATGGCAGGCGCCAATGGTTGTTCCCTGATATCAAGAAACGCCCCGAATTACGGTCTGCAATTACACCATATTGAGACCTGTGGTGGCAATTATTTTACAAGAAAAATAAAATAAAAATGGAGCTAAATCAAACAAACGCAGATCACCCGCAACTAGAGCAGGAGGATGGAAATCCGGCTGCACATTGTCGTCAGTATTATTGAACCAAATTAGCGCCGAAAGGCCAGCTGAGGATGACAGTTTGGTTACTAGCAGTAGGTATGCTACAATTCCCTGAAGTCTCTTATCATTTTATGACATGGTAGGCACAGCCAACCACATGACCGAGTGTGAGAAAAAAGTCGTTCCAATTCCAAACCGTTGGCGACAAAAATTGCAAATACCGTTTATGTCCAAAACTTACCGTTAAACCGGAGCATGCACGCGCAGATATATTCCTAGTCAAACCGAAGAGAATGGAGTTTGGTATAGCAGGAGAGGAGAAGTAGAGGGAAACGGATCCTTCGCCAGCGTACACCGCGAACAGCGCAGACCTCTCCCACGGACCTGCCAGTACAACTGGCACGAGCTTCTCTGCCACCGGCTGAGCGCGACCGAGTAGGGAGAGCGGAGCGCATGCGTGGACACCCGGGTGCTGCTCGCTCAGGTGTAACGCGACAAAAGCCCCATCTCTGTGTAGTCACCTGCTGTGAATGGGACTCTGCTTCTCACAGAGTTGGAGTAGATCAGAGAGGAATGATTGTTAATAGACTATATTGACTGTAGAATAGAAATACAGTACAGAGGAAAAGCAATATCAAATTCATGGAGAGGGTAGCCATGATGTCATGCACAGGCCATGTGTGTGAAGGGAGTGTGTTAGGGGTAGATAACAGCTCAGCCTGTCCCTCCCTTGGCGCAATGGCTCTAGTCTTTGAATTAAAGTGGTTTCCCTCCCAGTAATTAGCTGAAGTGTGTGCCACACTATCTGTCGCAATTAAAAGGGGCAATCTGCTTTTTGTACTTTTAAATTACTAAAAATAGCCATTGATTGTTAAATAATATAACTTATGAATGCCTCGTGAGCTTAGTTAAACTGCCGCACCACAGATTGTCCCTTTACTGAATCTTGAAAACACTTAGCAGGGTAAAGCCGGGTGGAGTCAGTGTAGAAAATAGTTGCCAGTATCCTAGATTAGTCTGCCAGTGAGTCAGTCCTCGCTGCCCAGTGGACAGAGCTCCTGCCCTCTGCAGAGATTTGGCAAAATGACCATGGATAAGGACCCACACAGCAGATCTTCAAAAACAGGTTTAGCAGTGAAGACATGTTCTCAATTGGCCAATCAACTCTCCAATTACTATGTCATTTGAATGTTTCTAATGTCAGTTTTTATACTATGGGAAATAACTTGACAGCGAAAAATAATAGACTGGGGCTGAAACCAGACCTTACCCACTTGGCACAGACATCAATTCAACGTCTATTCCACGTTGTATTGAAATGACGTGGAAACAACATCCTCCACCCTTCTCCCAAAGTTTGCACACTCCCAACCATGGATTTAAAAGCATTGGATTGGTGTAAGTATTGGCTGGAGGGAGTTTCCACCATTGTTAAATCCACGACGGGAAGTCTGCAAGTGTACACTTTGGGAGAAGGGTGGAGAAACGGGATGAAGCCTTGGCAATAGTTTGAAGCGGTGGGAACTAGCTGGCTGAAACCAGACCGTTAGCTCTGTGGAGAGGAGAGCCCCTAACCTCTTTGTTCAGGCATCTGATGGTTACTAAGTAAACACACAGTACAATGAGACATTCTAGAACACTGCTTATGGAACCGGGAGAAGGAAAAGTTATGTCATAGTGAGTGATGTCATAAAGGCTGTCCTAAAAAAATATATATATATATCATTATGTTATGTTAATGAGCTGATCACATGACCTGAAAAAAAATCACTGACTGGTACTCTTAAAAAGTGAGAGAAAAAAAACATTAACATTCGACACTCCGAGACAACCACCATTTTCTGACATGCTAAAACAATTGTTCACAACATTTTAATGGGCAAGATTCAAAACACACAAAAACCTCTGAGGAAGGCCAACAGGCCCATACGTGGACCCCATGCACCTGCAACAAGTGCTTTCCCTATTTTAAGATTCAAAACACAGACACAAATACCATACATACAGAATCATGTTGATCTCGATTACAATATTTGGCATTAAAATGTGTTTATATTCAAGATGATAAAAAACACACAATTATACATTTGTTCTTTTTGGTAGATAGAAAAGTGCAAAAGATGCATTTGGAATTACACTGAACAAAAATATAAACGCAACAAAAAGTGTTGGTCCCATGTTTCATAAGCTGAAATAAAAGATCCCAGAAATGTTCCATACGCACAAAAAGCTTATTTCTCTCAAATGTTGTGGATATATTTGTTTATAAGAGATGGGGAAAACAACATAGTAAGATGTATTACAGGAAGAGATGGGGAAAACAACAGAGTAAGATGTATTACAGGAAGACAAGGGGAAAACAACATAGTAAGATGTATTACAGGAAGAGATGGGGAAAACAACAGAGTAAGAGGTATTACAGGAAGAGATGGGGAAAACAACAGAGTAAGAGGTATTACAGGAAGAGATGGGGAAAACAACAGAGTAAGAGGTATTACAGGAAGAGATGGGGAAAACAACAGAGTAAGAGGTATTACAGGAAGAGATGGGGGAAACAACAGAGTAAGAGGTATTACAGGAAGACAAGGGGAAAACAACAGAGTAAGGGGTATTACAGGAAGACAAGGGGAAAACAACAGAGTAAGAGGTATTACAGGAAGAGATGGGGAAAACAACAGAGTAAGAGGTATTACAGGAAGAGATGGGGAAAACAACAGAGTAAGGGGTATTACAGGAAGACAGGGGGAAAACAACAGAGTAAGGGGTATTACAGGAAGAGATGGGGAAAACAACAGAGTAAGAGGTATTCCAGGAAGACAAGGGGAAAACAACAGAGTAAGGGGTATTACAGGAAGAGATGGGGAAAACAACAGAGTAAGGGGTATTACAGGAAGACAAGGGGAAAACAACAGAGTAAGGGGTATTACAGGAAGAGATGGGGAAAACAACAGAGTAAGGGGTATTACAGGAAGAGATGGGGGAAACAACAGAGTAAGAGTTATTACAGGAAGAGATGGGGAAAACAACAGAGTAAGAGGTATTACAGGAAGAGATGGGGGAAACAACAGAGTAAGAGGTATTACAGGAAGAGATGGGGAAAACAACAGAGTAAGAGGTATTACAGGAAGACAAGGGGGAAAACAACAGAGTAAGAGGTATTCCAGGAAGAGATGGGGAAAACAACAGAGTAAGAGGTATTACAGGAAGAGATGGGGAAAACAACAGAGTAAGGGGTATTACAGGAAGACAAGGGGAAAAACAACAGAGTAAGGGGTATTACAGGAAGAGATGGGGAAAACAACAGAGTAAGGGGTATTACAGGAAGAGATGGGGGAAACAACAGAGTAAGAGTTATTACAGGAAGAGATGGGGAAAACAACAGAGTAAGAGGTATTACAGGAAGAGAGATGGGGGAAACAACAGAGTAAGAGGTATTACAGGAAGAGATGGGGAAAACAACAGAGTAAGAGGTATTACAGGAAGACAAGGGGGAAAACAACAGAGTAAGGGGTATTACAGGAAGAGATGGGGAAAACAACAGAGTAAGGGGTATTACAGGAAGACAAGGGGAAAACAACAGAGTAAGGGGTATTACAGGAAGAGATGGGGAAAACAACAGAGTAAGGGGTATTACAGGAAGAGATGGGGAAACAACAGAGTAAGAGGTATTACAGGAAGAGATGGGGAAAACAACAGAGTAAGAGGTATTACAGGAAGACAAGGGGAAAACAACAGAGTAAGAGGTATTCCAGGAAGAGATGGGGAAAACAACAGAGTAAGAGGTATTACAGGAAGAGATGGGGAAAACAACAGAATAAGAGGTATTACAGGAAGACAAGGGGAAAACAACAGAGTAAGAGGTATTACAGGAAGAGATGGGGAAAACAACAGAGTAAGAGGTATTCCAGGAAGAGATGGGGAAAACAACAGAGTAAGAGGTATTACAGGAAGACAAGGGGAAAACAACAGAGTAAGAGGTATTACAGGAAGAGATGGGGAAAACAACAGAGTAAGGGGTATTACAGGAAGAGATGGGGAAAACAACAGAGTAAGGGGTATTACAGGAAGAGATGGGGGAAACAGAGTAAGAGTTATTACAGGAAGAGATGGGGAAAACAACAGAGTAAGAGGTATTACAGGAAGAGATGGGGGAAACAACAGAGTAAGAGGTATTACAGGAAGAGATGGGGAAAACAACAGAGTAAGAGGTATTACAGGAAGACAAGGGGAAAACAACAGAGTAAGGGGTATTCCAGGAAGAGATGGGGAAAACAACAGAGTAAGAGGTATTACAGGAAGAGATGGGGAAAACAACAGAGTAAGAGGTATTACAGGAAGACAAGGGGAAAACAACAGAGTAAGAGGTATTACAGGAAGAGATGGGGGAAAAACAACAGAGTAAGAGGTATTACAGGAAGACAATGGGGAAAACAACAGAGTAAGAGGTATTACAGGAAGAGATGGGGAAAACAACAGAGTAAGAGGTATTACAGGAAGAGATGGGAAAACAACAGAGTAAGTGGTATTCCAGGAAGACAAGGGGGAAAACAACAGAGTAAGAGGTATTACAGGAAGAGATGGGGAAAACAACAGAGTAAGAGGTATTACAGGAAGAGATGGGGGAAAAACAACAGAGTAAGAGGTATTACAGGAAGAGATGGGGAAAACAACAGAGTAAGAGGTATTACAGGAAGACAAGGGGGAAACAACAGAGTAAGAGGTATTACAGGAAGAGATGGGGAAAACAACAGAGTAAGAGGTATTACAGGAAGACAAGGGGGAAACAACAGAGTAAGGGGTATTACAGGAAGAGATGGGGAAAACAACAGAGTAAGAGGTATTACAGGAAGACAAGGGGGAAACAACAGAGTAAGAGATATTACAGGAAGACAAGGGGGAAAACAACAGAGTAAGAGGTATTACAGGAAGACAAGGGGGAAAACAACAGAGTAAGAGGTATTACAGGAAGACATGGGGAAAACAACAGAGTAAGAGGTATTACAGGAAGACATGGGGGGAAAACAACAGAGTAAGGGGTATTACAGGAAGAGATGGGGGAAACAACAGAGTAAGGGGTATTACAGGAAGAGATGGGGAAAACAACAGAGTAAGAGGTATTACAGGAAGACAAGGGGGAAACAACAGAGTAAGAGATATTACAGGAAGACAAGGGGGAAAACAACAGAGTAAGAGGTATTACAGGAAGACAAGGGGGAAACAACAGAGTAAGAGAGTATTACAGGAAGACAAGGGGAAAACAACAGAGTAAGAGGTATTACAGGAAGACAAGGGGGAAAACAACAGAGTAAGAGGTATTACAGGAAGAGAAGGGGAAAACAACAGAGTAAGAGGTATTACAGGAAGACAAGGGGGAAACAAACAGAGTAAGGGGTAATACAGGAAGAGATAAACAACAGAGTAAGAGCTATTACAGAAGAGATGGGGGAAAACAACAAAGTAAGAGGTATTACAGGAAGAGATGGGGAAAACACAGAGTAAGAGCTATTACAGGAAGAGGGGGAAACAACAGAGTAAGAGGTATTACAGGAAGACAAGGGGAAAACAACAGAGTAAGAGGTATTACAGGAAGACAAGGGGGAAACAACAGAGTAAGAGGTATTACAGGAAGAGATGGGGAAAACAACAGAGTAAGAGGTATTACAGGAAGACAAGGGGGAAACAACAGAGTAAGGGGTATTACAGGAAGAGATGGGATAACAACAGAGTAAGAGCTATTACAGGAAGAGATGGGGAAAACAACAGAGTAAGAGCTATTACAGGAAGACAAGGGGAAAAAACAGAGTAAGAGTATTACAGGAAGACAAGGGGGAAAATACAGAGTAAGAGGTATTACAGGAAGACAAGGGGGAAACAACAGAGTAAGAGGTATTACAGGAAGACAAGGGGGAAAACAACAGAGTAAGAGGTATTACAGGAAGACAAGGGGGAAAACAACAGAGTAAGAGGTATTACAGGAAGAGATGGGGAAACAACAGAGTAAGAGGTATTACAGGAAGACAAGGGGAAAACAACAGAGTAAGAGGTATTACAGGAAGACAAGGGGGAAACAACAGAGTAAGAGGTATTACAGGAAGACAAGGGGAAAACAACAGAGTAAGAGGTATTACAGGAAGAGATGGGGAAAACAACAGAGTAAGAGGTATTACAGGAAGAGATGGGGAAAACAACAGAGTAAGAGGTATTACAGGAAGAGATGGGGAAAACAACAGAGTAAGAGGTATTACAGGAAGAGATGGGGAAAACAACAGAGTAAGAGTATTACAGGAAGACAAGGGGGAAAACAACAGAGTAAGAGGTATTCAGGAAGAGATGGGGGAAAACAACAGAGTAAGAGGTATTACAGGAAGAGATGGGGGAAAACAACAGAAGTAAGAGGTATTACAGGAAGACAAGGGGAAAACAACAGAGTAAGAGGTATTACAGGAAGAGATGGGGAAAACAACAGAGTAAGAGGTATTACAGGAAGAGATGGGGAAAACAAACAGAGTAAGAGGTATTACAGGAAGACAAGGGGGAAAACAACAGAGTAAGAGGTATTACAGGAAGAGATGGGGAAAAACAACAGAGTAAGGAGGTATTACAGGAAGACATGGGGAAAACACAGAGTAAGGGGGTATTACAGGAAGAGATGGGGAAAACAACAGAGTAAGAGTTATTACAGGAAGAGATGGGGGAAAACAACAGAGTAAAAGAGTATTACAGGAAGAGATGGGGAAAACAACAGAGTAAGAGGTATTACAGGAAGAGATGGGGAAAACAACAGAGTAAGAGGTATTACAGGAAGACAAGGGGAAAACAACAGAGTAAGGGGTATTCCAGGAAGAGATGGGGAAAACAACAGTAGAGAATTACAGGAAGAGATGGGGGAAACAACAGAGTAAGAGGTATTACAGGAAGACAAGGGGGAAAACAACAGAGTAAGAGGTATTACAGGAAGAGATGGGGAAAACAACAGAGTAAGAGTTATTACAGGAAGAGATGGGGAAAACAACAGAGTAAGAGGTATTACAGGAAGAGATGGGGGAAACAACAGAGTAAGAGGTATTACAGGAAGAGATGGGGAAAACAACAGAGTAAGAGGTATTACAGGAAGACAAAGGGGAAAACAACAGAGTAAGAGGTATTACAGGAAGACAAGGGGAAAACAACAGAGTAAGAGGTATTACAGGAAGAGATGGGGAAAACAACAGAGTAAGAGGTATTCCAGGAAGACAAGGGGAAAACAACAGAGTAAGAGGTATTACAGGAAGAGATGGGGAAAACAACAGAGTAAGAGGTATTACAGGAAGAGATGGGGGAAAACAACAGAGTAAGAGGTATTACAGGAAGACAAGGGGGAAACAACAGAGTAAGAGGTATTACAGGAAGACAAGGGGGAAACAACAGAGTAAGAGGTATTACAGGAAGAGATGGGGAAAACAACAGAGTAAGAGGTATTACAGGAAGACAAGGGGAAAACAACAGAGTAAGGGGTATTACAGGAAGAGATGGGGAAAACAACAGAGTAAGAGGTATTACCAAGGGGGAAAACAACAGAGTAAGAGATATTACAGGAAGACAAGGGGAAAACAACAGAGTAAGAGGTATTACAGGAAGACAAGGGGGAAAACAACAGAGTAAGAGGTATTACAGGAAGAGATGGGGAAAACAACAGAGTAAGAGGTATTACAGGAAGAGATGGGGAAAACAACAGAGTAAGAGGTATTACAGGAAGACAAGGGGGAAACAACAGAGTAAGAGGTATTACAGGAAGAGATGGGGAAAACAACAGAGTAAGAGGTATTACAGGAAGACAAGGGGGAAACAACAGAGTAAGAGATATTACAGGAAGACAAGGGGGAAACAACAGAGTAAGAGGTATTACAGGAAGACATGGGGAAAACAAACAGAGTAAGAGGTATTACAGGAAGACAAGGGGAAAACAACAGAGTAAGAGGTATTACAGGAAGACAAGGGGAAACAAACAGAGTAAGAGTTATTACAGGAAGAGATGGGGGAAAACAACAGAGTAAGAGGTATTACAGGAAGACAAGGGGGAAACAACAGAGTAAGGGGTATTACAGGAAGAGATGGGGGAAAACAACAGAGTAAGAGTTATTACAGGAAGAGATGGGGAAAACAACAGAGTAAGAGGTATTACAGGAAGAGATGGGGAAAACAACAGAGTAAGAGGTATTACAGGAAGAGATGGGGAAAACAACAGAGTAAGAGGTATTACAGGAAGACAAGGGGAAAACAACAGAGTAAGAGGTATTACAGGAGACATGGGGAAAACAACAGAGTAAGAGGTATTACAGGAAGAGATGGGGAAAACAACAGAGTAAGAGGTATTACAGGAAGACAAGGGGAAAACAACAGAGTAAGAGGTATTACAGGAAGAGATGGGGAAAACAACAGAGTAAGAGGTATTACAGGAAGAGATGGGGAAAACAACAGAGTAAGAGGTATTACAGGAAGACAAGGGGAAAACAACAGAGTAAGAGGTATTACAGGAAGACAAGGGGAAACAACAGAGTAAGAGGTATTACAGGAAGACAAGGGGAAAACAACAGAGTAAGAGGTATTCCAGGAAGACAAGGGGAAAACAACAGAGTAAGAGGTATTACAGGAAGACAAGGGGGAAAAACAACAGAGTAAGAGGTATTACAGGAAGAGATGGGGAAAACAACAGAGTAAGAGCTATTACAGGAAGAGATGGGGAAAACAACAGAGTAAGAGGTATTACAGGAAGACAAGGGGGAAACAACAGAGTAAGAGGTATTACAGGAAGAGATGGGGAAAACAACAGAGTAAGAGGTATTACAGGAAGACAAGGGGGGGAAACAACAGAGTAAGGGGTATTACAGGAAGAGATGGGGAAAACAACAGAGTAAGAGGTATTACAGGAAGACAAGGGGGAAACAACAAGTAAGAGATATTACACAGGAAGACAAGGGGGGAAAACAACAGAGTAAGAGGTTACAGGAAGACAAGGGGGAAAACAACAGAGTAAGAGGTATACAGGAGAGGATGGGAAAACAACAGAGTAAGAGGTATTACAGGAAGAGATGGGGAAAACAACAGAGTAAGAGTTACAGGAAGACAAGGGGGAAACAACAGAGTAAGGGGTATTACAGGAAGAGATGGGGAAAAACAACAGAGTAAGAGGTATTACAGGAAGACAAGGGGGAAACAACAGAGTAAGAGATATTACAGGAAGACAAGGGGGAAAACAACAGAGTAAGAGGTATTACAGGAAGACAAGGGGGAAAACAACAGAGTAAGAGGTATTACAGGAAGACAAGGGGAAAACAACAGAGTAAGAGGTATTACAGGAAGAGATGGGGAAAACAACAGAGTAAGAGGTATTACAGGAAGACAAGGGGGAAACAACAGAGTAAGGGGTAATACAGGAAGAGATGGGGAAAACAACAGAGTAAGAGCTATTACAGGAAGAGATGGGGAAAACAACAGAGTAAGAGGTATTACAGGAAGAGATGGGGAAAACAACAGAGTAAGAGCTATTACAGGAAGAGATGGGGAAAACAACAGAGTAAGAGGTATTACAGGAAGACAAGGGGAAAACAACAGAGTAAGAGGTATTACAGGAAGACAAGGGGAAAACAACAGAGTAAGAGGTATTACAGGAAGAGATGGGGAAAACAACAGAGTAAGAGGTATTACAGGAAGACAAGGGGGAAACAACAGAGTAAGGGGTATTACAGGAAGAGATGGGGAAAACAACAGAGTAAGAGCTATTACAGGAAGAGATGGGGAAAACAACAGAGTAAGAGCTATTACAGGAAGACAAGGGGAAAACAACAGAGTAAGAGGTATTACAGGAAGACAAGGGGAAAACAACAGAGTAAGAGGTATTACAGGAAGACAAGGGGAAAACAACAGAGTAAGAGGTATTCCAGGAAGACAAGGGGAAAACAACAGAGTAAGAGGTATTACAGGAAGACAAGGGGAAAACAACAGAGTAAGAGGTATTACAGGAAGAGATGGGGAAAACAACAGAGTAAGAGCTATTACAGGAAGAGATGGGGAAAACAACAGAGTAAGAGGTATTACAGGAAGACAAGGGGGAAACAACAGAGTAAGAGGTATTACAGGAAGAGATGGGGAAAACAACAGAGTAAGAGGTATTACAGGAAGACAAGGGGGAAACAACAGAGTAAGAGGTATTACAGGAAGACAAGGGGAAAACAACAGAGTAAGAGGTATTACAGGAAGAGATGGGGAAAACAACAGAGTAAGAGGTATTACAGGAAGAGATGGGGAAAACAACAGAGTAAGAGGTATTACAGGAAGAGATGGGGAAAACAACAGAGTAAGAGGTATTACAGGAAGAGATGGGGAAAACAACAGAGTAAGAGGTATTACAGGAAGACAAGGGGGAAAACAACAGAGTAAGAGCTATTACAGTTGAAACAGAGAGACTAAAAGGATATAATGTCTTTTACTCCAAAACAGAGGTTGAGGCCCCAGCCACCCCACTATACATCCTATTGGGCAAGAGGAGAACCTATAGGTCATATTGGGCAAGAGGAGAACCTATAGGTCATATTGGGCAAGAGGAGAACCTATAGGTCATATTGGGCAAGAGGAGAACCTATAGGTCATATTGGGCAAGAGGAGAACCTATAGGTCATATTGGGCAAGAGGAGAACCTATAGGTCATATTGGGCAAGAGGAGAACCTATAGGGTCATATTGGGCAAGAGGAGAACCTATAGGGTATTATTAGGTCATATTGGGCAAGAGGAGAACCTATAGGTCATATTGGGCAAGAGGAGAACCTATAGGTCATATTGGGCAAGAGGAGAACCTATAGGTCATATTGGGCAAGAGGAGAACCTATAGGTCATATTGGGCAAGAGGAGAAACCTATAGGTCATATTGGGCAGAGGAGAACCTATAGGTCATATTGGGCAAGAGGAGAACCTATAGGTCATATTGGGCAAGAGGAGAACCTATAGGTCATATTGGGCAAGAGGAGAACCTATAGGTCATATTGGGCAAGAGGAGAACCTATAGGTCATATTGGGCAATAGGAGAACCTATAGGTCATATTGGGCAAGAGGAGAACCTATAGGTCATATAGGTTAAGAGAACGGGAGTGTTGACAATACCCTCTGTTTTGGCCCACAGAGGTGGCAGTTGAGAGGTGCCCAGACATGGTGGATGGTTATTGGGGTGATTAGCTCTCCTCTAGCCAGGAAGGAGGCTCTGTGCCGGGCATGGGTAGCTTGGTGCTTGCCTCCAGGTGCTGGTGGTTGGAGGTGTTGTAGGAGGCTACAGCACCATGGAACAATACCAAATGATGGTGGAGCACCTTTACCTGGGGGGGGGGGGGAAGAGAGGGTGGGGGAGGGGGAGAGAGAGGGTGGGGGGGGGGGGGGAGAGAGGGTGGGAGGGGGGGGGGAGAGAGGGTGGGAGGGAGGGAGAGAGAGGGTGGGAGGGAGGGGAGAGAGAGGTGGGAGGAGGGGAGAGAGAGGATGGGGAGGAGGGGAGAGAGAGAGGATGGGAGGGAGGGGGAGAGAGGGTGGGAGGGAGGGGGAGAGGGGTGGGAGGGAGGGGGGAGAGAGTGGTGGGAGGAGGGGAAGAGAGGGTGGGAGGAGGGGAGAGAGAGGGTGGAGGGAGAGGGGAGAGAGGGAGGGAGGAGGAGGGGAGAGAGAGGGTGGGAGGAGGGAGAGAGGGTGGGAGGAGGGGAGAGGAGGGGTGGGAGGAGGGGGAGGAGAGAGGGTGGGAGGAGGGGAGAGAGAGGATGGGAGGGAGGGGAGAGAGAGGATGGGAGGGAGGGGGGAGAGGAGGGAGGGGGGAGAGAGATGGGAGGGAGAGGGGACGAGAGGGTGGAGGATGGGAGGGAGAGGGGGGAGAGATGGAGGGGGGAGGGAGAGGGAGGAGAGAGGGAGGGGGGAGGGGGTGAGAGAGAGGTATGGGAGGGAGGAGAGGAGAGAGGATTGGGAGGGAGGGGAGAGAGAGGGATGGGAGGGCGGGGGGGAGAGGGAGGGAGGGATGGAGAGAGAGGATAAGGGCGGGGAGGGAGGGGGAGGTGGGAGAGAGGGGGGGAGGGGGGAGAATAGAGGGAGAGGAGAGGATGAGGGAGGGAGGGGGAGAGAGAGAGGAGAGGGAGGGAGGGGGAGAGAGAGGATCGGAGAGGGAGGATTGGGGGGAGGAGGAGCGAGGGAGCGGGAGAGGGGGAGAGAGAGGGAGGTGAGTGAGGGGGAGAGAGACGGGAGGGAGGAGAGAGAGGAGAGGGAGAGGGAGAGAGGAGAGAGGGAAGAGAGAGAGAGAGAAGGGGACTGTAGGAGGGAGAGGGAGGGATGAGGTGTTCCATCCCACCTTTACACTCCAGTGAAACATGACTTACATTCCATCTCTTCTGCCTTACCTTATTCTCCTCTAGTAGTTGAAACAGGACTAATCCATTCCATCTCTTCTCCTTAACAGGACTAATCCATTTCCATCTCTTCTCCTTAACAGGACTAATCCATTCCATCTCTTCTCCTTAACAGGACTAATACCATTCCATCTCTTCTCCTTAACAGGGACTAAATACTAATCCATTTCCATCTCTTCTCCTTAACAGGACTAATCCATTCCATCTCTTCTCCTTAACAGGACTAATCCATTCCATCTCTTCTCCTTAACAGGACTAATACCATTCCATCTCTTCTCCTTAACAGGACTAATACATTCCATCTCTTCTCCTTAACAGGACTAATACCATTTCCATCTCTTCTCCTTAACAGGACTAATACCATTCCATCTCTTCTCCTTAACAGGACTAATACATTCCATCTCTTCTCCTTAACAGGACTAATACCATTCCATCTCTTCTCCTTAACAGGACTAATACATTCCATCTCTTCTCCTTAACAGGACTAATACATTCCATCTCTTCTCCTTAACAGGACTAATCCATTCCATCTCTTCTCCTTAACAGGACTAATACCATTCCATCTCTTCTCCTTAACAGGACTAATCCATTCCATCTCTTCTCCTTAACAGGACTAATACATTCCATATCTTCTCCTTACCTTATTCTCCTCTAGTAGTTGGAGTTTGACTGACAGGTCGTTTCGGCTCTTCTCATATTTCTCTCTCTGGTTCTGGAAGGTTCTCTGGGCCTGCTCAAGTTTGACGAGGGTGGCGGAGTCTCGAGCTCCCAGGTTCAACTCCTCCAGGTCACAACGGTATGCATCGTACTCTACCCTGTAAGACACTAAATCTGTTGAATTTCCAAATCCCGATGTGGCCCTTGAGCCAAAATGACCCCTGGCCTAGTGAGATGACAGAAAGGCTTCTGTGTTGCATGCTCTGCGTGTGCTACCTGGCTGTCTCGTAGTGTTGGACGTTGACCATGGTGTCTTCTATAGTTTTGTTAACCAGTGTGTTCATATCGGAGGTGAAGGAGTTCACAGCCGAGACCAGAACCTCTCCGCTCTTAGACAGGAACCTCTGGGTGTCCCCGTTCAGACCAAACTCTACCTGAGAAAAGCAGACCAGAGGAAGACAGTTACAACACAAAAACGGTTTAAAACATTCCCGCCTGTGGCCTAGGGTGGTCGGAGAGGATTTGATCCTGTATTTTTAAGCCTCATCCAGAAATGAGAAGTCGTCTGAGGATGGTACTGGCTCATCTGAAAACACAAGGGGACCGTTGGATGAAAAAGCTTTCAATAAAGGTTCAAATCTAACTATTAATACAATCTAATCTATCTAATTTAAATAAAAAGGTTACAATCCAGGTCAATAAAGTAATGAAATAATGAATGGTCATGTGACATGATTGCACAAAACACAGAGCCCATGAAGAGGCTTTGAAGTGAACGAGCCTAAATAATATGATCCTTATCCATATTATATCCATATTATATCATATGATCCTTATCCATATTATAACCATATTATATCATATGATCCTTATCCATATTATAACCATATTATATCATATGATCCTTATCCATATTATATCCATATTATATCATATGATCCTTATCCATATTATAACCATATTATATCATATGATCCTTATCCATATTATATCCATATTATATCATATGATCCTTATCCATATTATAACCATATTATATCATATGATCCTTATCCATATTATAACCATATTATATCATATGATCCTTATCCATATTATAACCATATTATATCATATGATCCTTATCCATATTTATAACCATATTATATCATATGATCCTTATCCATATTATAACCATATTATATCATATGATCCTTATCCATATTATAACCATATTATATCATATGATCCTTATCCATATTATAACCATATTATATCATATGATCCTTATCCATATTATAACCATATCCTTATCCATATAACAACCATATCCTTTCTTCAACATACGGTGAGAGCACCTCATACCACTTATCCATATTATAACCATATTATATCATATGATCCTTATCCATATTATAACCATATCCTTATCCATATAACAACCATATCCTTTCTTCAACATACGGTGAGAGCACCTCATACCACTTATCCATATTATAACCATATTATATCATATGATCCTTATCCATATTATAACCATATCCTTATCCATATAACAACCATATCCTTTCTTCAACATACGGTGAGAGCACCTCATACCACTTATCCATATTATAACCATATTATATCATATGATCCTTATCCATATTATAACCATATCCTTATCCATATAACAACCATATCCTTTCTTCAACATACGGTGAGATCACCTCATACCACTTATCGATATTATAACCATATTATATCATATGATCCTTATCCATATTATAACCATATCCTTATCCATATAACAACCATATCCTTTCTTCAACATACGGTGAGATCACCTCATACCACTTATCCATATTATAACCATATATCATATGATCCTTATCCATATTATAACCATATCCTTATCCATATAACAACCATATCCTTTCTTCAACATACGGTGAGATCACCTCATACCACTTATCCATATTATAACCATATTATATCATATGATCCTTATCCATATTATAACCATATCCTTATCCATATAACAACCATATCCTTTCTTCAACATACGGTGAGAGCACCTCATACCACTAAGAAGAGGAGTGGAAAATCACCTGATATTCCTGATTCTTCTATAACTGGGTACCAGACTGTTCTGCTGTCATGGTCCTCTGTAGCTCAGCTGGTAGAGCACGGCGCTTGTAACGCCAAGGTAGTGGGTTCGATCCCCGGGACCACCCCATACACAAAAATGTAGGCGCACATGACTGTAAGTCGCTTTGGATAAAAGCGTCTGCTAAATGGCATATTATTATTATTATTATTATTATTATTATGCCACTCCTGTCATGCTAAATTTGGCATATGACACAGAGTACACGGAGTGGAAAATGAGGGCCGAGCACGCCCCCATTCACATCGACGGGGCTGTAGTGCAGCTGGTCGAGAGGTTCAAGTTCCTTGGTGTCCACATCACTAACAAACTATCATGGTCCAAACACACCAAGACAGTTGTGAAGAGGGCAAGACAAAGCCTATTCCCCCTCAGGAGACTGAAAAGATTTAGCATATGTCCTCAGATCCTCAAAAAGTTCTACAGCTGCACCATCGAGAGCATCCTGACTGGTTGCATCACCGCCTGGTATGGCAACTGCTCGGCCTCCGACCGCAAGGCACTACAGAGGGTAGTGCGTACGGCCCAGTACATCACCAGGGCCAAGCTTCCTGCCATCCAGGACCTCAATACCAGGTGGTGTCAGAGGAAGGCCCTACAAATTGCCAAAGACTCCAGCCACCCTAGTCATAGACTGTTCGCTCAGCCACCGCACGGAAAGCGGTACCGTAGTGCCGAGTCTATGTTCAAAAGGCTCCTTAACAGCTTCTACCCCCAAGCATAAGACTCCTGAACAATTAATCAAATGGCCACCTGGACTATTTACATTGACATCCCCCCTTTGTTTTTACACTGCTGCTACTCACTGTTTATTATCTATGCATAGTCACTTTACCCCTACCTACATGTACAAATTACCTCGACTAACCTGTACCCCCGCACATTGACTAGGTACCGGTACCACCTGTATATAGCCTCGTTATTGTTATTTTATTGTGTTACTTTTTATTTTATTTTTTACTTCAGTTTATTTAGTAAATATTTTCTTAACTCGTATTTTTCTTAAAACTGCGTTGTTGGTTAAGGGCTTGTCAGTAAGCATTTCACGGTTGTATTCGGCAAATGTGACAAATAACATTTGATTTGATTTGATTGTTAGCAGAGAGAGACTGGTACCCAGGCTAGAGGAATGTTATCTAAACAGACTGGTACCCAGGCTAGAGGAATGTTATCTAAACAGACTTGGTACCCAGGCTAGAGGAATGTTATCTAAACAGACTGGTACCCAGGCTAGAGGAATGTTAATAAACAGACTGGTACCCAGGCTAGAGGAATGTTATCTAAACAGACTGGTACCCAGGCTAGAGGAATGTGATCTAAACAGACTGGTACCCAGGCTAGAGGAATGTGATCTAAACAGACTGGTACCCAGGCTAGAGGAATGTGATCTAAACAGACTGGTACCCAGGCTAGAGGAATGTTATCTAAACAGACTGGTACCCAGGCTAGAGGAATGTTATCTAAACAGACTGGTACCCAGGCTAGAGGAATGTTATCTAAACAGACTGGTACCCAGGCTAGAGGAATGTGATCTAAACAGACTGGTACCCAGGCTAGAGGAATGTGATCTAAACAGACTGGTACCAGGCTAGAGGAATGTTATCTAAACTGGTACCCAGGCTAGAGGACTGTTATCTAAACAGACTGGTACCCAGGCTAGGGGGAATGTGATCTAAACAGACTGGTACCCAGAATAGGGGAATGTGATCTAAACAGACTGGTACCCAGGCTAGAGGAATGTTATCTAAACAGACTGGTACCCAGGCTAGAGGAATGTTATCTAAAACAGACTGGTACCAGGTTAAGGAATGTTATCTAAACAGACTGGTTACCCAGGCTAGAGGAATGTGATCTAAACAGACTGGTACCCAGGCTAGAGGAATGTTATCTAAACAGACTGGTACCCAGGCTAGAGGAATGTGATCTAAACAGACTGGTACCCAGGCTAGAGGAATGTGATCTAAACAGACTGGTACCAGGCTAGAGGAATGTGATCTAAACAGACTGGGGTAACCCAGGCTAGAGGAATGTTATCTAAACAGACCTGGTACCAGGGCTAGAGGAATGTTATCTAAACAGACTGGTACCCAGGTTAAGGGAATGTTATCTAAACAGACTGGTACCCAGGCTAGAGGAATGTGATCTAAACAGACTGGTACCCAGGCTAGAGGAATGTTATCTAAACAGACTGGTACCCAGGCTAGAGGAATGTTATCTAAACAGACTGGTACCCAGGCTAGAGGAATGTGATCTAAACAGACTGGTACCCAGGCTAGAGGAATGTGATCTAAACAGACTGGTACCCAGGCTAGAGGAATGTGATCTAAACAGACTGGTACCCAGGCTAGAGGAATGTGATCTAAACAGACTGGTACCCAGGCTAGAGGAATGTGATCTAAACAGACTGGTACCCAGGCTAGAGGAATGTGATCTAAACAGACTGGTACCCAGGCTAGAGGAATGTGATCTAAACAGACTGGTACCCAGGCTAGAGGAATGTTATCATCTAAACAGACTGGTACCCAGGCTAGAGGAATGTTATCATCTAAACAGACTGGTACCCAGGCTAGAGGAATGTTATCTAAACAGACTGGTACCCAGGTTAAGGGAATGTTATCTAAACAGACTGGTACCCAGGCTAGAGGAATGTTATCTAAACAGACTGGTACCCAGGCTAGAGGACTGTTATCTAAACAGACTGGTACCCCAGGCTAGGGGAATGTGATCTAAACAGACTGGTACCCAGGCTAGGGGAATGTGATCTAAACAGACTGGTACCCAGGTTAAGGGAATGTTGATCTAAACAGACTGGTACCCAGGCTAGAGGAATGTGATCTAAACAGACTGGTACCCAGGCTAGAGGAATGTTATCTAAACAGACTGGTACCCAGGCTAGAGGAATGTTATCTAAACAGACTGGTACCCCAGGTTAAGGGAATGTTTCTAAACAGACTGGTACCCAGGGCTAGAGGAATGTGATCTAAACAGACTGGTACCCAGGCTAGAGGGAATGTTATCTAAACAGACTGGTACCAGGCTAGAGGAATGTGATCTAAACAGACTGGTACCCAGGCTAGAGGAATGTGATCTAAACAGACGGGTACCCAGGCTAGAGGGAAATGTGATCTAAACAGACTGTTACCGAGGCTAGAGGAATGTGATCTAAAACAGACTCCTGTACCCAGGCTAGAGGAATGTTATCTAAACAGACTGGTACCCAGGCTAGAGGAAATGTTATCTAAACAGACTGGTACCCAGGCTTAGAGAGGAATGTTATCTAAACAGACTGGTACCCAGGCTAGAGGAATGTTATCTAAACAGACTGGTACCCAGGTTAAGGGAATGTTATCTAAACAGACTGGTACCCAGGCTAGAGGAATGTGATCTAAACAGACTGGTACCCAGGCTAGAGGAATGTTATCTAAACAGACTGGTACCCAGGCTAGAGGAATGTGATCTAAACAGACTGGCACCCAGGCTAGAGGAATGTGATCTAAACAGACTGGTACCCAGGGGCTAGAGGAATGTGATCTAAACAGACTGGTACCCAGGCTAGAGGGAATGTGATCTAAACAGACTGGTACCCAGGCTAGAGGACTGTTATCTAAACAGACTGGTTACCCAGGCTAGGGGAATGTGATCTAAACAGACTGGTACCCAGGCTAAGAGGAATGTTATCTAAACAGACTGGTACCCAGGCTAGAGGAATGTGATCTAAACAGACTGGTACCCAGGCTAGAGGAATGTGATCTAAACAGACTGGTACCCAGGCTAGAGGAATGTTATCTAAACAGACTGGTACCCAGGCTAGAGGAATGTGATCTAAACAGACTGGTACCCAGGCTAGAGAAATGTGATCTAAACAAGACTGGTACCCAGGCTAGAGGAATGTGATCTAAACAGACTGGTACCCAGGCTAGAGGAATGTGATCTAAACAGACTGGTACCCAGGCTAGAGGACTGTTATCTAAACAGACTGGTAACCCAGGCTAGAGGAATGTTATCTAAACAGACTGGTACCAGGCTAGAGGAATGTTAATCTAAACAGACTGGTACCCAGGCTAGAGGAAATGTTATCTAAACAGACTGGTACCGAGGCTAGAGGAATGTTATCTAAACAGACTGGTACCCAGGCTAGAGGGTCAACAGACTGGTACCGAGGCTAGAGGAATGTTTATCTAAACAGACTGGTACCGAGGCTAGAGAGAATGTTATCTAAACAGACTGGTACCGAGGTACAGGCTAGAGGAATGTTATCTAAACAGACTGGTACCGAGGCTAGAGGAATGTTATCTAAAACAGACTGGTACCAGGCTAGAGGGAATGTTATCTAAACAGACTGGTACCCAGGCTAGAGGAATGTGATCTAAACAGACTGGTACCCAGGCTAGAGGAATGTTTATCTAAACAGACTGGTACCCAGGCTAGAGGAATGTTATCTAAACAGACTGGTACCCAGGCTAAGGGAATGTTATCTAAACAGACTGGTACACAGGCTAGAGGAATGTGATCTAAACAGAATGGTACCCAGGCTAGGGAAATGTGATCTAAACAGACTGGTACCCAGGCTAAGGAATGTATTTAAATCTCTCACGTGTAGCGGCACGGCGTTTTGAGGCTGAGGTCGGCGAAGGCATCGCCCAGAGTTCTTTGCGTCAGCGTAGACCTGGGCGAGCTGCGTGGCAAGCGTCTGGGCCAGGCAGGTCACGTGATCATAACGGCGGCGGTCATCGCGGAGAATGTCGATGCGGGCCTCGAGTTCCGGGTCGACCGTACGGGATCCACGACCCAATCTTCTCTGACAGAACCTGCTTTACGCTACATACTGGGGAGGAGGGAGGAGGGAGTGGAAGGGAACAGGTGGAAAGAGGGAAGAGGAGGAGGAGGAAGAGGAGAGGAGAGGAGAGAGGAGAGGGGAAGGAGAAGAGAGGAGAAGAGAGGAGGGAGAGGAGAGGAGAGGAGAGGAGAGAGGAGAGGAGAGGAGAGGAGAGGAGAGAGGAGAGGAGAGGAGGAGAGGAGAGGAGAGGATGAGGGAGAGGAGAGGGATAGAAAGAGATTGTAACATGTAGGACAAGCAGAGAACGGAGTTTCTTTAAAGAGTCTTTAACTTGCTCTCCCCCCACTCCCCCACTCTCATCCCCCTCTCCCTTTCTCATCCCCCCCTCCCCCTCTCATCCCCCCTTTCTCCTCTCCCCCCTCCCCCTCGGCTCATCCCCCCCTCCCCCTCGTCATCCCAACCCTCCTCTCTCTCTCTCTCATCCCCACCTCCCTCTCTCACACCCCCTCCCACCCTCTCATCCCCCTCCCTCTCTCTCACGCCCCCCTCCCCCTCTCATACCCCCCTCCCTCTCTCTCTCTCTCTCTCTCCCCCCCTTCCCCCTCCCCCCTCCCCTCTCTCCTCTCATCCCCCCTCCAATCTCCCGAGCTCATCCCCCCTCCACTCTCTCATCCCCCCCTCCCTCCCTCTCTCAATCCCCCCTCCCTCTCTCTCTCCCCCCCCCTTCCCCCTCCCCCCCTCCCTCTCTCTCTCCCCCCCTCCTCTCCTCTCATCCCCCCCCTCCGGGCCCCCCCTCCCCCTCCCTCTTCTCTCTCTCTCTCTCCCCCTTCCCCCCTCCCTCTCTCATCCGCCCCCCCTCCCTCTCTCATCCTCCCTCTCTCTCATCCCCCTCCCCCTCTCATCCCCCGTCCTCTCTCTCTCTCCTCTCTCCCCCCCCCCCCCCTTCCCCCCTCCGCCTCCCCCCCCGGCCCCCTATCTCTCATCCCCCTCTCCCTCTCTCTCTCTCCTCCCCCCCTGGCCCCCTCCGGTTCTCCCCCCCCCTCTATCCCTCCTCGATCCCCCCTCCTCTCTCTCTCTCTCCCCCCTCCCCCTCCCTCTACCCCTCCCCCCCTACTCCCTCTCTCATCCATCCCTCTCTCATCCCCCTCCCCCTCTCATCCCCCCCCCCTCTCTCTCTCTCTCTCCCCCCCCCCCCATTCTCCCCCCCCCCCCCCCTCCTCCTCCTCTCTCCCTCTCTCACCTTATAGGTAGTGATGCTCCATTTGCGGACCTGTTGCAGTATCTCGATGGCGGGAATTTTCATGGTTTTTTCCCGTGACAAACCACTGGTCCTGTGGTTGGCTTCCGTGAACCTATTTGGGTAGGGATCAACAACTAGAAGGCAAATTGACCTCAAGAAGCCCAAACAGATTTATATATTGGACTAAAACAATCATTTCGAAAACCTTGCTTCCATACTGTATACGATAACATTATCTCTAAACGCGTGGGAATACTTTTGGAACAGATTTCCAAAATTAAAAGCACTTGGAGCTGATTTGCTGGTGTACATTTTACATTTACATTTAAGTCATTTAGCAGACGCTCTTATCCAGAGCGACTTACAGTATATATATATAGCCAAGTTATCGTTACTCATTGTTATTATTACGTGTTCTACTGTTCTATTAATTCTCTATATTTTCTCTCTCTCTGTATTTTTTGGACATAAGACTGTATAAAAATCTAATGTTATTTGTCACATGCTTCGTAAACAACAGGTGTCAGTAAAACATTTCACTGTTAGTCTACACCTGTTGTTTACCAAGCATGTGACAAATAACATCTGATTTTTACAGTCTTATGTCCAAAAAAATAAATTTAATATTATTATCTTTGCTTAGAAAACTTGAGGCCAAATAAATAAATAAAAATCACCCACGGGCCACTAGTTGGGGAACACTGCTATAGGGTCAGGGGTGAAAGGTCAGGGCAAGGGTGAAAGGTCAGGGTGAAAAGTCAGGGGTGAAAGGATGTGATCGATTGATTTCATTGCTGTCCCTTACCCTCATCCGGGTTCTGTCTCTGAGTTGCCCCTCGACAACTGCCACTCCTCCTGGTAGGAAGTAAAAAAAAACAGACAAAACACCGAATTGGTCTTTTGACTAATCTCATCGGATCGTTTCTCATCGGATCGTTTCTCATCGGATCGTTTCACATCGGATCGTTTCACATCGGATCGTTTCTCATCAGTATCGGTTTTCTCTCGGATCGTTTCTCATCGGATCGTTTCTCATCGGATCGTTTCTACGTCGATTCCATTTCTCGGATCGTTTGCGGATCGTTTGTTTATCGGCATCGTCAGATCGTTTCTCATCAGATTGTTTTTCTCATCGGATCGTTTCACATCAGATCTTTTTTCAGAGCTGATCTTATCGGTCAAAAGACCAGTTTTTAAGTAAAAGATCAGAATTGTGCTGCCTGTGTAAACGCAGCCCTGAGGGGCCCCAGGGTTGGAGACCGATACTGTAGGGGAGAATCAGAAGTCTTCAGCCAATCACACCACCACTGGGGCTCTGAGATCAAAGGGTTAGAAGGTCGTAATGGAGACTACAGTCTGGGCTTGTGACAGCATGGGATAACCCCTGGCCACTTCCTCTCCAGTCGCTAGGTAGATGTCAGGGCGGTGATCAGATGGACCAAATGTCTCTGCGCCAAATGTGTGTGCGCACACGCACACGCACACACACACACACACACACACACACACACACACACACCACAGCACACACCACACACACACACACACACACACACACAAAGGGGGGGGTGGGGGAATACTTGTGTCATATTCCGACCCCAGATCCTGCCTTTCTATACAATCGTAAAACTTCTAAATGCTATTTGGAGAACAGCACAAAACAAGTTAAAATGCCCCCAGACATTATGACCTGACTGCTGTAGGTTCATTCACCTCAGTGGATCTACAAAACACACAGCCTATTAGCTATATCCGTTGTAATGTTGAAAGAGGGGAGATATGAGACATGATTCACACTGACACGTATGCATCACACCAACCACCACCACCACCACATGCTTGACCTTTGGTATGATGTTCTTACTGTGTAAATGCAGTGTTTGTGTTTTCGCCAGGCATAATGGGACTACATCTCTATTTTCAATATTTTTAGTTGGTTGGCTTGTGCCAAAAGTTGACTTCATAGTGTTGCCAAAAAAGCACCTGGATGATCATCAAAGACTCTTGGAAGAACGTTCTAGATGATTCAAAAGTATAACTTTTTGGACGACATGGTTTTCACGTAAATGCCTGGCGAAACCAAACTCTGCATTCCCACAGTAAGAACATCATACCAAAGGTCAAGCATGGTGGTGGTAGGTGGTGGTGTGACGGTTTGGGGGATGCTTTTGCTGTCTCAGGACTCTGGACGACTTGCCTTACTAGATAGGAACCATTGAATTGCTGCTCTGTTATCAGAAGAATTCTACAGGAGTAATGTCAGACCATCCGTCATGTGAGCTGAAGCTGAAGCGCAGCTGGGTCCATGCAGCAAGACAATGA
Organism: Coregonus suidteri; assembly: GCA_036851935.1. Taxonomy (NCBI): domain Eukaryota; kingdom Metazoa; phylum Chordata; class Actinopteri; order Salmoniformes; family Salmonidae; genus Coregonus; species Coregonus suidteri. Next base: position 2,320,645 of record CM072256.1, on the reverse strand, counting down.
TCCGCAAACACACAATCAAGTCTACATGAAATGGCTAAAAAGCAACAAACATTGGAAGTTTTGGAATGGCCCTAGTCAAAGTCCACGACCCTAATCCCAATTTAGATGTTGTGGCAGGACTGAGAACGAGCAGGTTCATGCTTGAAAACCCAACAAGTCACTGAGGTTAAAGCAGTTTCTGCATGGAAGAGTGGGCCAAAAATTCCTCCACAAGCGACGGGAGAGACTGATACAACTACAGGAGGCATTTTGGTTGAGTCATTGCCAGCTAAAGGTGGCACAAAACCATTTATTGAGTGTAGGGGGGCATTACTTTTTTCACACAGGGGAATGGGTGTTTGCATAACTTTGTTTATAATATGAAATAAATGAAATAAAATAATGTTAATTATTGTTTATTTTTTCACTATGTTCCCTTTTATCTAATATTAGGTTTTGGTTGAATTCTGATAACATTCAGCATCACAAATATGCAAAGGGTAAGAAATTTGAAAGGGGCCAATACTTTTCATAGCAACTGGCAACTGTATGTCAAAGATTGTCGAGGGCGAGGGGCACTCAGAACAGCACCAGTCTGCAGCAAGCCCCCCCCGGCCCGCCCCCGTGGGGTGCCTCCCCCGGCCTCAACCCTCACTAACTCCTACTAGAATTGAAGAGTCGAAGATGTCTACTGTTTTGTTGATGATCTTCTGCACAGATATGGTCAGGACCTGGCCCTACAGTAAATCTCAGTAGACAAAAAAAATAATGGTGTTCAAAAATGTCTCAAAATGCCATGACCACAAATAAAATTCCACTAGACACACAAAAAACTATAAATACTCGGCCTAAACATCAGCACCACAGGTGATTCCACAAAGCTTGTGAACGATCTGAGAAACAAGGCAAGAAGGGCCTTCTATGCCATCAAAAGGAAATAAAACATTGACATCCAATTAGGATCTGGCAAAAATGCTTGAATCAGTTATAAGAAACCCATTGCCCTTTATGGTTGTGAGGTAATGGGTCGCCACACAACAAAGAATTCACAAAATGGGATAACACAAATGAGACCTGCACTGAGAATGCTGCAAAAAATCATTCAGTGTACACGTAAAACACCAAATAATTGGCATGCAGAGCAGAATTAGGCCATATACTCGATAATTATCAAAATCCCAGAAAAGAGCCGTCAATTCTAGAACCACTTAAAAGGAAGCGATTCCCAAACCTTCCATAACAAACCATCACTAAGGAGATGAAATGGAGAAGAGTCCCCTAAGCAAGCTGTCCTGGCGCCTATGTTTCACAAACACAAACAGACCCCAAAGAGACCCCAGGACAACGAACACACTTAGATCCAACCAAATCATGAGAAAACAAAAAGATAATGCTGGACACATTGGAAAGAATTAACAAAAAAACAGAGCAAAAATGGAATGCTATCTGGCCCTAAGCAGAGAGTACACAGTGCAGAATACCTGACCACTGTGACGACCCAAATTTAAAGGGAAAGCTTTGACTATGTACAGATCAGTGAGCATAGCCTTGCTAGAGAAAGGGCCGCCGTAGCAGACCTGGCTCTCAAAAGAAGACAGGGGTATGGCACAGCCCACAAAAAGAGGGGGAAAAGAGCGCACTCTAACCCCCTGCCAAATGTATGACCATATTTAAAAAAACATATTTCCCCAGATTACCAGACCCACAAATAATTAAAAAAAAAACCCAAATTTTGATAAACTCCCTTATTACTGGGTGAAATACCACAGTGTGCCACACAGCAGCAAGTTTGGACCTGTTGCCCAAGAAAAGGGCAACAGGAAGAACAAACCCCATTGTAAATACAACCCAATTTATGAATTTATTTTCCCTTTTTACTTTAACTATTTGACATCGTTCAAAGTATAGAATAATAGACATTTGAAATGCTTTATTCTTTTAGAACTTTTGTGTGTAATTTTTACGTTAAATTTTGGGTTTTTTTTTTATCATTTCACTTGCTTTGGCAATGTCAAAAATTTTTCCCATGCAAAAAAGCCCAAAATTTGGGGCGCGAGAAAAAAGAAAGAAAAAAAGAAAAAGAAAGAAAGAAAAAAATAGAACACCTTGCTGAGTCACCTTTCAGTGGACACAGATCTTTCTACCCGCGCACCCAAAATAACGTCACCCTTTGGGCAAACCCCTGCTGTGTGGTTTGGTGTGTCTGTTGTGTGTTGTGTCAAAAAATATAAAAAGAACAGGAGAGAACATAGAGAGTAGACAGAGAGACAGGGAGGTTAGTAGAAGAGAGACGGAGGTTTGTAGACGAGGCCGAGAGGTTTTGTAGACAGAGAGACAGGGAGGTTTGTAAAAAACAAAT
>CM072256.1:2217341-2317807 GCA_036851935.1 Coregonus suidteri | reverse complement strand
TAGAGGAATGTTATCTAAACAGACTGGTACCCAGGTTAGAGGGAATGTTATCTAAACAGACTGGTACCCAGGTTAGGCTAAACAGAGGAATGTGTTATCTAAAACAGACTGGTACCCAGGCTAGGGGAAAACAGACTGGTACCCAGTGATCTAAACAGACTGGGTACCCAGGCTAAATGGGAACCCAGGCTAAGGAATGTATTTAAATCTCTCACGTGTTGTTAGCGGCGGCGTTTTGAGGCTGAGGTCGGCGAAGGCATCGCCCAGAGTTCTTTGCGTCAGCGTGACCTGGGCGAGCTGCGTGGCAAGCGTCTGGGCCAGGCAGGTCACGTGATCATAACGGCGGCGGTCATCACGGAGAATGTCGATGCGGGCCTCGAGTTCCGGGGTCGACCGTACGGGATCCACGACCCATCTTCTCTGACAGAACCTGCTTAGTACACTGGGGAGGGGGGGGGACAGAGAGGGACAGTGGAAGGGGAGAGGAGGGAGGAGAGGAGAGGAGAGGAGAGGAGGGGGAGGAGAAGAGAGGAGAGGAGAGGAGAGAGGAAGGAGAGGAGAGGAGGAGGAGAGGAGAGGAGAGGAGAGGAAGGAGAGGAGAGGGAGAGGAGAGGAGAGGAGAGGAGAGGAGAGAGGAGAGGGATGAATAGAAAGAGATGTAACATGTAGGACAAGCAGAGAACGGAGTTTCTTAAAGAGTCTTTAACTTGCTCTCCCCCCCTCCCCCTCTCATCCCCCCTCCCCTTCTCATCCCCCCCTCCCCCTCTCATCCCCCTTTCTCTCTCCCCCCTCCCCCTCTCATCCCCCCCTCCCCCTCTCATCCCCCCCGCTCCCTCTCTCTCTCTCTCATCCCCCCTCCCTCTCACCCCCCTCCTCCCCCTCTCATCCCCCTCCCTCTCTCACCCCCCCTCCCCCTCTCATCCCCCCTCCCTCTCTCTCTCTCTCTCTCCCCCCTTCCCCCTCCCCCCTCCCTCTCTCATCCCCCCTCCCCCTCTCATCCCCCCTCCCTCTCTCATCCCCCCTCCCTCCCTCTCTCATCCCCCTCCCTCTCTCTCTCCCCCCCCCTTCCCCTCCCCCCCCTCCCTCTCTCTCCCCCCCTCCCTCTCTCATCCCCCCCTCTTCCCCCCTCCCTCTCTCTCTCTCTCTCTCTCACCCCCTTCCCCCCTCCCTCTCTCATCCCCCCTCCCTCTCTCATCCTCCCTCTCTCATCCCCCCCCCCCCCTCTCATCCCCCCTCCCTCTCTCTCTCTCTCTCCCCCCCTTCCCCCTCCCTCTCCCCCCCCTCCCCCTCTCATCCCCCCCTCTCTCTCTCTCTCTCCCCCCCTTCCCCTCCCCTCTCCCCCCCCCTCCCCCTCTCATCCCCCCTCCCTCTCTCTCTCTCCCCCCCTTCCCCCTCCCTCTCTCCCCCCCTCCCTCTCTCATCCTCCCTCTCTCATCCCCCTCTCCCTCTCATCCCCCCTCCCCTCTCTCTCTCTCTCCCCCCCCCCCCCCCCCTCCTCCTCCTCTCCCTCTCTCACCTTATAGGTAGTGATGCTCCATTTGCGGACCTGTTGCAGTTTCTCGATGGCGGGAATTTTCTGGTTTCCTGTGACAACCACTGGTCCTGTGGTTGGCTTCCGTGAACCTATTGGGTAGGGATCAACAACTAGAAGGCAAATTGACCTCAAGAAGCCCAAACAGATTTAATATTGGACTAAAACAATCATTTCAAACCTTGCTTCCATACTGTATACGATAACATATCTCTAACGCGTGGGAATACTTTTGGAACAGATTTCCAAAATTAAAAGCACTTGGAGCTGATTTGCTGGTGTACATTTTACATTTACATTTAAGTCATTTAGCAGACGCTCTTATCCAGAGCGACTTACAGTATATATATATAGCCAAGTTATCGTTACTCATTGTTATTATTACGTGTTCTACTGTTCTATTAATTCTCTATTTTCTCTCTCTCTGTATTTTTTGGACATAAGACTGTAAAAATCTAATGTTATTTGTCACATGCTTCGTAAACAACAGGTGTCAGTAAACATTTCACTGTTAGTCTACACCTGTTGTTTACCAAGCATGTGACAAATAACATCTGATTTTTACAGTCTTATGTCCAAAAAAATAAATTTAATATTATTATCTTTGCTTAGAAAACTTGAGGCCAAATAAATAAATAAAAAATCACCCACGGGCCACTAGTTGGGGAACACTGCTATAGGGTCAGGGGTGAAAGGTCAGGGGTGAAAGGTCAGGGTGAAAAGGTCAGGGGTGTGAAAGGGTGATCGATTGATTTCATTGCTGCCTTACCCTCATCCGGTTCTGTCTCTGAGTTGCCCCTCGACAACTGACTCCTCCTGGTAGGAAGTAAAAAAAAAACAGACAAACACGAATTGGTCTTTTGACTAATCTCATCGGATCGTTTTCTCATCGGATCGTTTCTCATCGGATCGTTTCACATCGGATCGTTTCACATCGGATCGTTTCTCATCGGATCGTTTCTCATCGGATCGTTTCTCATCGGATCGTTTCTCATCGGATCGTTTCTCGTCGGATCATTTCTCGTCGGATCGTTTCTCATCGGATCGTTTGTTATCGGATCGTTTGTCGTCAGATCGTTTCTCATCAGATTGTTTCTCATCGGATCGTTTCACATCAGATCTTTTTTCAGAGCTGATCTTATCGGTCAAAAGACCAGTTTTAAGTAAAAGATCAGAATTGTGCTGCCTGTGTAAACGCAGCCTGAGGGGCCCCAGGGTTGGAGACCGATACTGTAGGGAGAATCAGAAGTCTTCAGCCAATCACACCACTGGGGCTCTGAGATCAAAGGGTTAGAAGGGTCGTAATGGAGACTACAGTCTGGGCTTGTGACAGCATGGGATAACCCCTGGCCACTTCCTCTCCAGTCGCTAGGTAGATGTCAGGGCGGTGATCAGATGGACCAAATGTCTCTGCGCCAAATGTGTGTGCGCACGCACGCACACGCACACACACACACACACACACACACACACACACACACACACACACACACACACACACACACACACACACACACACACACACACACACACACACACACACACACAAAGGGGGGGGTGGGGGAATACTTGTGTCATATTCCGACCCCAGATCCTGCATTTCTATACAATCGAAAAACTTCTAAATGCTATTTGGAGAACAGCAAAAACAAGTTAAAATGCCCCCAGACATTATGACCTGACTGCTGTAGGTTCATTCACCTCAGTGGATCTACAAACACACAGCCTATTAGCTATACCGTTGTAATGTTGAAAGAGGGGTGATATGAGACATGATTCACACTGACACGTAGCATCACACCACCACCACCACCATGCTTGACCTTTGGTATGATGTTCTTACTGTGAAATGCAGTGTTTGGTTTTCGCCAGGCATAATGGGACTCATCTCGTCCAAAAAGTTGACTCAAGTTTGCCAAAAAAGCACCTGGATGATCATCAAGACTCTTGGAAGAACGTTCTAGATGATTCAAAAGTATAACTTTTTGGACGGCATGGTTCCAGTAATGCCTGGCGAAAACCAAACTCTGCATTCCACAGTAAGAACATCATACCAAAGGTCAAGCATGGTGGTGGTGGTGTGTGACGGTTTGGGGATGCTTTGCTGTCTCAGGACCTGGACGACTTGCCTTAATAGAAGGAACCATGAATTCTGCTCTGTATCAGAGAATTCTACAGGAGAATGTCAGACCATCCGTCTGTGAGCTGAAGCTGAAGCGCAGCTGGGTCATGCAGCAAGACAATGATCCAAAACACACAATCAAGTCTACATGAAAATTGCTAAAAAGCAACAAATTGGAAGTTTTGGAATGGCCTAGTCAAAGTCCAGACCTAATCCCAATTGAGATGTTGTGGCAGGACTTGAAACGAGCAGTTCATGCTTGAAAACCCACAAGTCACTGAGTTAAAGCAGTTCTGCATGGAAGAGTGGGCCAAAATTCCTCCACAGCGACGGGAGAGACTGATCAACTACAGGAAGCATTTGGTTGGAGTCATTGCAGCTAAAGGTGGCACAACCAGTTATTGAGTGTAAGGGGGCAATTACTTTTTCACACAGGGGAATTGGGTGTTGCATAACTTTGTTTATGAAATAAATGAAATAAATATGTAATTATTGTGTTATTTGTTCACTTATGTTCCCTTTATCTAATATTAGGTTTTGGTTGAAGATCTGATAACATTCAGCATCACAAATATGCAAAGTAGAGAAAATTTGAAAGGGGGCAAATACTTTTTCATAGCACTGTATGTCAACGAATTGGCGAGGGCACTAGAACAGTCTGCAGCACCCGGCCTCACCCTACTAGAATCTGAAGTCAAATGTCTACTGTTTGTTGATGATCTTCTGCACAGATTATGTCAGACCTGGGCCCTGACAGTAAATCTCAGTAAGACAAAAATAATGGTGTTCCAAAAATGTCAAATTGCCATGACCACAAATACAAATTCCATCTAGACACACAAAAAACTATACATACCTCGGCCTAAACATCAGCACCACAGGTGACTTCCACAAAGCTGTGAACGATCTGAGAGACAAGGCAAGAAGGGCCTTCTATGCCATCAAAAGGAACATAACATTTGACATACCAATTAGGATCTGGCTAAAAATGCTTGAATCAGTTATAGAACCCATTGCCCTTTATGGTTGTGAGGTCTGGGGTCCGCACACCAACCAAGAATTCACAAAATGGGACTAACACCAAATTGAGACTCTGCATGCAGAATTCTGCAAAAATATATTCAGTGTACAACGTAAAACACCAAATAATGCATGCAGAGCAGAATTAGGCCAATACTCGCTAATTATCAAAATCCAGAAAAGAGCCGTTCAATTCTATAACCACTTAAAAGGAAGCGATTCCCAAACCTTCCATAACAAAACCATCACCTAAAGAGAGATGAACTTGGAGAAGAGTCCCCTAAGCAAGCTGGTCCTGGGCCTATGTTCACAAACACAAACAGACCCCACAGAGCCCCAGGACAACAACAACACATTTAGATCCAACCAAATCATGAGAAAACAAAAAGATAATTGCTTGACACATTGGAAAGAATTAACAAAAAAACAGAGCAAACTGGAATGCTATCTGGCCCTAAGCAGAGAGTACACAGTGGCAGAATACCTGACCACTGTGACTGACCCAAACTTAAGGAAAGCTTTGACTATGTACAGACTCAGTGAGCATAGCCTTGCTATTGAGAAAGGCCGCCGTAGGCAGACCTGGCTCTCAAGAGAAGACAGGCTATGTGCACACTGCCCACAAAATGAGGTGGAAACTGAGCTGCACTTCCTAACCTCCTGCCAAATGTATGACCATATTAGAGACACATATTTCCCTCAGATTACACAGACCCACAAATAATTAAAAAACAAATCCAATTTTGATAAACTCCCTTATCTACTGGGTGAAATACCACAGTGTGCCATCACAGCAGCAAGATTTGTGACCTGTTGCCACAAGAAAAGGGCAACCAGTGAAGAACAAACCCCATTGTAAATACAACCCATATTTATGTTAATTTATTTTCCCTTTTGTACTTTAACTATTTGCACATCGTTACAACACTGTATATAGACATAATATGACATTTGAAATGTCTTTATTCTTTTAGAACTTTTGTGATTGTAATGTTTACTGTTAATTTGGTTTTGTTTATTATCTATTTCACTTGCTTTGGCAATGTACAAATATTTTCCCATGCTAATAAAGCCCTTAAATTGGAGCGCGAGAAAGAAAGAAAGAAAGAAAGAAAGAAAGAAAGAATAGAACACCTGTGCTGAGTCACCTTACAGTCCGGACACACTGAGTCATTTCTACCTGCTGCACACAGTAACGTCACCTTGGACAAACACTGCTGTGTGTGTTTGTGTGTGTCTGTGTGTGTGTGTGTTAGCAAAAATAGTAAAGAGAACAGAGAGAGAACATGAGAGAGTAGACAGAGAGACAGGGAGGTTAGTAGACAGAGAGACAGAGAGGTTAGTAGACAGAGAGACAGAGAGGTTAGTAGACAGAGAGACAGGGAGGTTAGTAGACAGAGAGACAGAGAGGTTAGTAGACAGAGAGACAGAGGTTAGTAGACAGAGAGACAGAGAGGTTAGTAGACAGAGAGACAGAGAGACAGAGAGACAGAGAGGTTAGTAGACAGAGAGACAGAGAGGTTAGTAGACAGAGAGAGAGACAGAGAGGTTAGTAGACAGAGAGGTTAGTAGACAGAGAGACAGAGAGGTTAGTAGACAGAGAGGTTAGTAGACAGAGAGACAGAGAGGTTAGTAGACAGAGAGACAGAGAGGTTAGTAGACAGAGAGACAGGGAGGTTAGTAGACAGAGAGACAGAGAGGTTAGTAGACAGAGAGGTTAGTAGACAGAGAGACAGAGAGGTTAGTAGACAGAGAGACAGAGAGGTTAGTAGACAGGGAGGTTAGTAGACAGAGAGACAGAGAGGTTAGTAGACAGAGAGACAGAGAGGTTAGTAGACAGAGAGGTTAGTAGACAGAGAGACAGGGAGGTTAGTAGACAGAGAGACAGGTTTAGTAGACAGAGAGACAGGGAGGTTAGTAGACAGAGAGACAGGGAGGTTAGTAGACAGAGAGACAGGGAGGTTAGTAGACAGAGAGACAGAGAGGTTAGTAGACAGAGAGACAGGGAGGTTAGTAGACAGGGAGGTTAGTAGACAGAGAGACAGAGAGGTTAGTAGACAGACAGACAGAGAGGTTAGTAGACAGAGAGGTTAGTAGACAGAGAGACAGGGAGGTTAGTAGACAGAGAGACAGAGAGGTTAGTAGACAGAGAGGTTAGTAGACAGAGAGACAGGGAGGTTAGTAGACAGAGAGACAGAGAGGTTAGTAGACAGAGAGACAGAGAGGTTAGTAGACAGAGAGACAGAGAGGTTAGTAGACAAAGAGACAGAGAGGTTAGTAGACAGAGAGGTTAGTAGACAGAGAGACAGGGAGGTTAGTAGACAGAGAGAGAGAGAGGTTAGTAGACAGAGAGGTTAGTAGACAGAGAGTAGAGACAGAGAGACAGGGAGGTTAGTAGACAGAGAGACAGAGAGGTTAGTAGACAGAGAGACAGGGAGGTTAGTAGACAGAGAGGTTAGTAGACAGAGAGACAGGGAGGTTAGTAGACAGAGAGACAGGGAGGTTAGTAGACAGAGAGACAGGGAGGTTAGTAGACAGAGAGGTTAGTAGACAGAGAGACAGGGAGGTTAGTAGACAGAGAGACAGGGAGGTTAGTAGACAGAGAGACAGGGAGGTTAGTAGACAGAGAGAGTAGACAGAGAGACAGAGAGGTTAGTAGACAGAGAGGTTAGTAGACAGAGAGACAGAGAGGTTAGTAGACAGAGAGACAGAGAGGTTAGTAGACAGAGAGACAGGGAGGTTAGTAGACAGAGAGACAGAGAGGTTAGTAGACAGAGAGGTTAGTAGACAGAGAGACAGGGAGGTTAGTAGACAGAGAGACAGAGAGGTTAGTAGACAGAGTAGACAGAGAGGTTAGAGAGGTTAGTAGACAGAGAGACAGAGAGGTTAGTAGACAGAGAGGTTAGTAGACAGAGAGACAGAGAGGTTAGTAGACAGAGAGGTTAGTAGACAGAGAGACAGGGAGGTTAGTAGACAGAGAGACAGAGAGGTTAGTAGACAGAGAGGTTAGTAGACAGAGAGACAGGGAGGTTAGTAGACAGAGAGACAGAGAGGTTAGTAGACAGAGAGACAGAGAGGTTAGTAGACAGAGAGGTTAGTAGACAGAGAGACAGAGAGGTTAGTAGACAGAGAGACAGAGAGGTTAGTAGACAGAGAGGTTAGTAGACAGAGAGACAGGGAGGTTAGTAGACAGAGAGACAGGGAGGTTAGTAGACAGAGAGACAGGGAGGTTAGTAGACAGAGAGGTTAGTAGACAGAGAGACAGGGAGGATAGTAGACAGAGAGACAGAGAGGTTAGTAGACAGAGAGGTTAGTAGACAGAGAGACAGAGAGGTTAGTAGACAGAGAGACAGAGAGGTTAGTAGACAGAGAGGTTAGTAGACAGAGAGGTTAGTAGACAGAGAGACAGAGAGGTTAGTAGACAGAGAGGTTAGTAGACAGAGAGACAGGAGAGACAGTAGACAGAGAGACAGAGAGGTTAGTAGACAGAGAGACAGGGAGGTTAGTAGACAGAGAGACAGAGAGGTTAGTAGACAGAGAGACAGAGAGAGGTTAGTAGACAGAGAGACAGAGAGGTTAGTAGACAGAGAGGTTAGTAGACAGAGAGACAGGGAGGTTAGTAGACAGAGAGACAGAGAGGTTAGTAGACAGAGAGACAGGGAGGTTAGTAGACAGGGAGGTTAGTAGACAGAGAGGTTAGTAGTAGAGACAGAGAGGTTAGTAGACAGAGAGACAGAGAGGTTAGTAGACAGAGAGACAGAGAGGTTAGTAGACAGGGAGGTTAGTAGACAGAGAGACAGGGAGGTTAGTAGACAGAGAGACAGGGTTAGTAGACAGAGAGACAGAGGTTAGTAGACAGAGAGACAGGAGGTTAGTAGACAGAGAGGTTAGTAGACAGAGAGACAGAGAGGTTAGTAGACAGAGGTTAGTAGTAGACAGAGAGACAGAGAGGTTAGTAGACAGAGAGACAGAGAGGTTAGTAGACAGAGAGACAGAGAGGTTAGTAGACAGAGAGACAGAGAGGTTAGTAGACAGGGAGGTTAGTAGACAGAGAGAGTAACAGAGAGAGGTTAGTAGACAGTAGACAGAGAGACAGAGAGGTTAGTAGACAGAGAGACAGGGAGGTTAGTAGACAGAGAGACAGGGAGGTTAGTAGACAGAGAGTAGTAGACAGAGAGGTTAGTAGACAGAGAGGACAGTAGACAGAGGTTAGTAGACAGAGAGACAGAGAGGTTAGTAGAGAGAGAGACAGAGAGGTTAGTAGACAGAGAGACAGAGAGGTTAGTAGACAGAGAGACAGGGAGGTTAGTAGACAGAGAGACAGAGAGGTTAGTAGACAGAGAGGTTAGTAGACAGAGAGACAGAGAGGTTAGTAGACAGAGAGACAGAGAGGTTAGTAGACACAGAGAGGTTAGTAGACAGAGAGACAGGGAGGTTAGTAGACAGAGAGACAGAGAGGTTAGTAGACAGAGAGACAGAGAGGTTAGTAGACAGAGAGACAGGGAGGTTAGTAGACAGAGAGACAGAGGAGGTTAGTAGACAGAGAGACAGAGAGGTTAGTAGACAGAGAGACAGAGAGGTTAGTAGACAGAGAGACAGAGAGGTTAGTAGACAGAGAGGTTAGTAGACAGAGAGACAGAGAGGTTAGTAGACAGAGAGACAGAGAGGTTAGTAGACAGAGAGACAGTTAGTAGACAGAGAGACAGGGAGGTTAGTAGACAGAGAGGTTAGTAGACAGAGACAGAGGAGGTTAGTAGACAGAGAGACAGAGAGGTTAGTAGACAGAGAGGAGGGTAGTAGACAGAGAGACAGAGAGGTTAGTAGACAGAGAGACAGAGAGGTTAGTAGACAGAGAGACAGAGAGGTTAGTAGACAGAGAGACAGGGAGGTTAGTAGACAGAGAGACAGAGAGGTTAGTAGACAGAGAGGTTAGTAGACAGAGAGACAGGGAGGTTAGTAGACAGAGAGACAGAGAGGTTAGTAGACAGAGAGACAGAGAGGTTAGTAGACAGAGAGACAGAGAGGTTAGTAGACAGAGAGACAGAGAGGTTAGTAGACAGAGAGGTTAGTAGACAGAGAGACAGGGAGGTTAGTAGACAGAGAGACAGAGAGGTTAGTAGACAGAGAGACAGAGAGGTTAGTAGACAGAGAGACAGACAGATAGTAGACAGAGAGGTTAGTAGACAGAGAGACAGAGAGGTTAGTAGACAGAGAGACAGAGAGGTTAGTAGACAGAGAGACAGAGAGGTTTAGTAGACAGAGAGGTTAGACAGAGAGACAGGGAGGTTAGTAGACAGAGAGACAGGAGAGGTTAGTAGACAGAGAGACAGGGAGGTTAGTAGTAGACACAGGGAGGTTAGTAGACAGAGAGACACAGAGAGGTTAGTAGACAGAGAGACAGGGAGGTTAGTAGACAGAGAGACAGGGAGAGGTTAGTAGACAGTAGACAGAGAGGTTAGTAGACAGAGAGACAGAGAGGTTAGAGAGAGTTAGTAGACAGAGAGAGACAGAGAGACAGAGAGGTTAGTAGACAGAGAGACAGAGAGGTTAGTAGACAGAGAGACAGGGAGGTTAGTAGACAGAGAGACAGAGAGGTTAGTAGACAGAGAGGTTAGTAGACAGAGAGACAGGGAGGTTAGTAGACAGAGAGACAGAGAGGTTAGTAGACAGAGAGACAGAGAGGTTAGTAGACAGAGAGACAGAGAGGTTAGTAGACAGAGAGACAGAGAGGTTAGTAGACAGAGAGGTTAGTAGACAGAGAGACAGGAGGTAGAGAGAGACAGAGAGGTTAGTAGACAGAGAGACAGACAGAGGTTTAGAGAGAGACAGAGAGTAGACAGAAGACAGAGAGGTTAGTAGACAGAGAGGTTAGTAGACAGAGAGACAGGGAGGTTAGTAGACAGAGAGACAGAGAGGTTAGTAGACAGAGAGACAGAGAGGTTAGTAGACAGAGAGACAGGGAGGTTAGTAGACAGAGAGACAGAGAGGTTAGTAGACAGAGAGGTTAGTAGACAGAGAGACAGAGTAGGTTAGTAGACAGAGAGGTTAGTAGACAGAGAGACAGGGAGGTTAGTAGACAGAGAGAGAGACAGGGAGGTTAGTAGACAGAGAGACAGAGAGGTTAGTAGACAGAGAGACAGAGAGGTTAGTAGACAGAGAGACAGAGAGGTTAGTAGACAGAGAGGTTAGTAGACAGAGAGACAGAGAGGTTAGTAGACAGAGAGACAGGGAGGTTAGAGAGACAGGGAGAGACAGGTTAGTAGACAGGTTAGTAGACAGAGGTTAGTAGACAGAGAGACAGGGAGGTTAGTAGAGAGACAGAGAGAGACAGAGAGGTTAGTAGTAGACAGAGAGGTTATAGACAGAGAGACAGAGAGGTTAGTAGACAGAGAGACAGAGAGGTTAGTAGACAGAGAGACAGAGAGGTTAGTAGACAGAGAGGTTAGTAGACAGAGAGACAGGGAGGTTAGTAGACAGAGAGACAGAGAGGTTAGTAGACAGAGAGACAGGGAGGTTAGTAGACAGAGAGACAGAGAGGTTAGTAGACAGAGAGAGACAGAGAGGTTAGTAGACAGAGAGACAGAGAGGTTAGTAGACAGAGAGACAGAGAGGTTAGTAGACAGAGAGACAGAGAGGTTAGTAGACAGAGAGACAGGGAGGTTAGTAGACAGAGAGACAGGGAGGTTAGTAGACAGGGAGGTTAGTAGACAGAGAGGTTAGTAGACAGAGAGACAGAGAGGTTAGTAGACAGAGAGACAGAGAGGTTAGTAGACAGAGAGACAGAGAGGTTAGTAGACAGGGAGGTTAGTAGACAGAGGTCTAGAGACAGGGAGGTTAGTAGACAGAGAGACAGAGAGGTTAGTAGACAGAGAGACAGGGAGGTTAGTAGACAGAGAGACAGGGAGGTTAGTAGACAGAGAGGTTAGTAGACAGAGAGACAGAGAGGTTAGTAGACAGGGAGGTTAGTAGACAGAGAGACAGAGAGGTTAGTAGACAGAGAGACAGAGAGGTTAGTAGACAGAGAGACAGAGAGGTTAGTAGACAGAGACAGAGAGGAGTAGACAGAGAGGTTAGGTTAGTAGACAGAGAGACAGAGAGGTTAGAGACAGGGAGGTTAGTAGACAGAGAGACAGGGGGTAGTAGAGAGACAGAGAGGTTAGTAGTACAGAGAGACAGGGAGGTTAGTAGACAGAGAGACAGGGAGGTTAGTAGACAGAGAGACAGAGAGGTTAGTAGACAGAGAGACAGGGAGAGGTTAGTAGACAGAGAGACAGAGAGGTTAGAGACAGAGAGGTTAGTAGACAGAGGACAGGGAGGTTAGTAGACAGAGAGACAGGAGGTTAGTAGACAGAGAGACAGGGAGGTTAGTAGACAGAGAGACAGAGAGTAGACAGAGAGACAGGGAGGTTAGTAGACAGAGAGACAGGGAGGTTAGTAGACAGAGAGACAGGGAGGTTAGTAGACAGGGAGGTTAGTAGACAGAGAGGTTAGTAGACAGAGAGGTTAGTAGACAGAGAGACAGAGAGGTTAGTAGACAGAGAGACAGAGAGGTAGTAGACAGAGAGACAGGGAGGTTAGTAGACAGAGAGACAGAGAGGTTAGTAGACAGAGAGGTTAGTAGACAGAGAGACAGAGAGGTTAGTAGACAGAGAGACAGAGAGGTTAGTAGACAGAGAGACAGGGAGGTTAGTAGACAGAGAGACAGGGAGGTTAGTAGACAGAGAGACAGAGAGGTTAGTAGACAGAGAGACAGGGAGGTTAGTAGACAGAGAGACAGAGAGGTTAGTAGACAGAGAGACAGGGAGGTTAGTAGACAGAGAGACAGAGAGGTTAGTAGACAGAGAGACAGAGAGGTTAGTAGACAGAGAGACAGAGAGGTTAGTAGACAGAGAGGTTAGTAGACAGAGAGACAGAGAGGTTAGTAGACAGAGAGACAGGGAGGTTAGTAGACAGAGAGACAGAGAGGTTAGTAGACAGAGAGACAGGACAGAGGTTAGTAGACAGAGAGAGGTTAGTAGACAGAGGGAGAGGTTAGTAGACAGAGAGACAGAGAGGTTAGTAGACAGAGAGGTTAGTAGACAGAGTAGACAGAGAGGTTAGTAGACAGAGAGACAGGGAGGTTAGTAGACAGAGAGACAGAGAGGTTAGTAGACAGAGAGATAGGGAGGGAGGTTAGTAGACAGAGAGGTTAGTAGACAGAGAGACAGAGAGGTTAGTAGACAGAGAGACAGGGAGGTTAGTAGACAGAGAGACAGAGAGGTTAGTAGACAGAGAGGTTAGTAGACAGAGAGGTTAGTAGACAGAGAGACAGGGAGGTTAGTAGTAGACAGAGAGGTTAGTAGACAGGGAGGTTAGTAGACAGAGAGACAGAGAGGTTAGTAGACAGAGAGACAGGGAGGTTAGTAGACAGAGAGACAGGGAGGTTAGTAGACAGAGAGACAGAGAGGTTAGTAGACAGAGAGACAGGGTTAGTAGACAGAGAGAGACAGGGAGGTTAGTAGACAGAGAGACAGAGAGGTTAGTAGACAGAGAGAGGAGACAGGGAGGTTAGTAGACAGAGAGACAGAGAGGTTAGTAGACAGAGAGACAGAGAGGTTAGTAGACAGAGAGACAGGGAGGTTAGTAGACAGAGAGACAGGGAGGTTAGTAGACAGAGAGACAGAGAGGTTAGTAGACAGAGAGACAGGGTTAGTAGACAGAGAGACAGGGAGGTTAGTAGACAGAGAGACAGGGAGGTTAGTAGACAGAGAGACAGAGAGGTTAGTAGACAGAGAGACAGAGAGACAGAGAGGTTAGTAGACAGAGAGACAGGGAGGTTAGTAGACAGAGAGACAGAGAGGTTAGTAGACAGAGAGACAGGAGAGGTTAGTAGACAGAGAGACAGAGAGGTTAGTAGACAGAGAGGTTAGTAGACAGAGAGACAGGGAGGGTAGTAGACAGAGAGACAGAGAGGTTAGTAGACAGAGAGACAGAGAGGTTAGTAGACAGAGAGACAGGGAGGTTAGTAGACAGAGAGACAGGGAGGTTAGTAGACAGAGAGACAGGGAGGTTAGTAGACAGAGAGACAGAGAGGTTAGTAGACAGAGAGACAGGGAGGTTAGTAGACAGAGAGACAGGGAGGTTAGTAGACAGAGAGACAGAGAGGTTAGTAGACAGAGAGGTTAGTAGACAGAGAGACAGAGAGGTTAGTAGACAGAGAGACAGGGAGGTTAGTAGACAGAGAGACAGAGAGGTTAGTAGACAGAGAGGTTAGTAGACAGAGAGACAGAGAGGTTAGTAGACAGAGAGGTTAGTAGACAGAGAGGTTAGTAGACAGAGAGACAGAGAGGTTAGTAGACAGAGAGACAGAGAGGTTAGTAGACAGAGAGACAGGGAGGTTAGTAGACAGAGAGGTTAGTAGACAGAGAGGTTAGTAGACAGAGAGGTTAGTAGACAGAGAGACAGAGAGGTTAGTAGACAGAGAGACAGGGAGGTTAGTAGACAGAGAGACAGGGAGGTTAGTAGACAGAGAGACAGAGAGACAGAGGTTAGTAGACAGAGAGACAGAGAGGTTAGTAGTAGACAGAGAGACAGAGAGGTTAGTAGACAGAGAGAGAGGTTAGGGAGGTTAGTAGACAGAGAGACAGAGAGGTTAGTAGACAGAGAGGTTAGTAGACAGAGAGGTTAGTAGACAGACAGAGACAGAGAGGTTAGTAGACAGAGAGACAGAGAGGTTAGTAGACAGAGAGACAGAGAGGTTAGTAGACAGAGAGACAGGGGGTTAGTAGACAGAGAGACAGAGAGGTTAGTAGACAGAGAGGTTAGTAGACAGAGAGACAGAGAGGTTAGTAGACAGGAGGTTAGTAGACAGAGAGACAGAGAGGTTAGTAGACAGAGAGGTTAGTAGACAGAGAGACAGAGAGGTTAGTAGACAGAGAGGTTAGTAGACAGAGAGACAGAGAGGTAGTAGAGTAGAGAGAGACAGGGAGGTTAGTAGACAGAGAGACAGAGAGGTTAGTAGACAGAGAGAGAGAGGTTAGTAGACAGAGAGACAGAGAGGTTAGTAGACAGAGAGACAGAGAGGTTAGTAGACAGAGAGGTTAGTAGACAGAGAGACAGAGAGGTTAGTAGACAGAGAGACAGGGAGGTTAGTAGACAGAGAGACAGAGAGGTTAGTAGACAGAGAGACAGAGAGGTTAGTAGACAGAGAGACAGAGAGGTTAGTAGACAGAGAGACAGAGAGGTTAGTAGACAGAGAGACAGGGAGGTTAGTAGACAGAGAGACAGAGAGGTTAGTAGACAGAGAGACAGGGAGGTTAGTAGACAGAGAGACAGGGAGGTTAGTAGACAGAGAGGTTAGTAGACAGAGAGACAGGGAGGTTAGTAGACAGAGAGGTTAGTAGACAGAGAGACAGAGAGGTTAGTAGACAGAGAGGTTAGTAGACAGAGAGACAGGGAGGTTAGTAGACAGAGAGACAGAGAGGTTAGTAGACAGAGAGACAGAGAGGTTAGTAGACAGAGAGACAGGGAGGTTAGTAGACAGAGAGGTTAGTAGACAGAGAGGTTAGTAGACAGAGAGGTTAGTAGACAGAGAGACAGGGAGGTTAGTAGACAGAGAGACAGAGAGGTTAGTAGACAGAGAGACAGAGAGGTTAGTAGACAGAGAGACAGAGAGGTTAGTAGACAGAGAGGTTAGTAGACAGAGAGACAGGGAGGTTAGTAGACAGAGAGACAGAGAGGTTAGTAGACAGAGAGGTTAGTAGACAGAGAGACAGAGAGGTTAGTAGACAGAGAGACAGAGAGGTTAGTAGACAGAGAGACAGAGAGGTTAGTAGACAGAGAGGTTAGTAGACAGAGAGACAGAGAGGTTAGTAGACAGAGAGACAGAGAGGTTAGTAGACAGGGAGGTTAGTAGACAGAGAGACAGGGAGGTTAGTAGACAGAGAGACAGAGAGGTTAGTAGACAGAGAGACAGAGAGGTTAGTAGACAGAGAGACAGAGAGGTTAGTAGACAGAGAGACAGAGAGGTTAGTAGACAGAGAGGTTAGTAGACAGAGAGACAGAGAGGTTAGTAGACAGAGAGACAGAGAGGTTAGTAGACAGAGAGACAGAGAGGTTAGTAGACAGAGAGACAGGGAGGTTAGTAGACAGAGAGACAGGGAGGTTAGTAGACAGAGAGACAGAGAGGTTAGTAGACAGAGAGGTTAGTAGACAGAGAGACAGAGAGGTTAGTAGACAGAGAGACAGAGAGGTTAGTAGACAGAGAGACAGAGAGGTTAGTAGACAGAGAGACAGAGAGGTTAGTAGACAGAGAGGTTAGTAGACAGAGAGACAGAGAGGTTAGTAGACAGAGAGACAGAGAGGTTAGTAGACAGAGAGACAGAGAGGTTAGTAGACAGAGAGACAGAGAGGTTAGTAGACAGAGAGACAGGGAGGTTAGTAGACAGAGAGGTTAGTAGACAGAGAGACAGGGAGGTTAGTAGACAGAGAGACAGGGAGGTTAGTAGACAGAGAGACAGGGAGGTTAGTAGACAGAGAGACAGAGAGGTTAGTAGACAGAGAGACAGAGAGGTTAGTAGACAGAGAGACAGGGAGGTTAGTAGACAGAGAGGTTAGTAGACAGAGAGACAGAGAGGTTAGTAGACAGAGAGACAGAGAGGTTAGTAGACAGAGAGACAGAGAGGTTAGTAGACAGAGAGACAGGGAGGTTAGTAGACAGAGAGACAGAGAGGTTAGTAGACAGAGAGACAGAGAGGTTAGTAGACAGAGAGAGACAGAGAGGTTAGTAGACAGAGAGACAGGGAGGTTAGTAGACAGAGAGTTAGTAGTAGACAGAGAGAGACAGAGAGACAGAGAGGTTAGTAGACAGAGAGACAGAGAGGTTAGTAGACAGAGAGACAGTTAGTAGACAGAGAGACAGAGAGGTTAGTAGACAGAGAGGTTAGTAGACAGAGAGACAGAGAGGTTAGTAGACAGAGAGACAGAGAGGTTAGTAGACAGAGAGACAGGGAGGTTAGTAGACAGAGAGACAGAGAGGTTAGTAGACAGAGAGGTTAGTAGACAGAGAGACAGAGAGGTTAGTAGACAGAGAGACAGAGAGGTTAGTAGACAGAGAGAAAGTGCAGCATGTGTTTGCTACTACAGTGCCACAGGGGAGTCACCTGTTGATGACATCATTGTGCCACACCCTTTACCCGTCACATCACTGGACAATCACTCAGTCAGCTGGACAATGGTAGTCTTAGCTCATAAATACACTCATCAGAACAGTAGACAGGCTGAAGGAACTAGCGATATAACTAATCTGTTCTAGATATTATGAAGTTGATTAAGAACTAAATGCTGATATCCTTGACAGGATAAAGTGTCGTCTAATATCATTATTGTACATTACATACTATATTTAACATAAAACATTTTTTACATTTTTAGTCATTTAGCAGACGCTCTTATCCAGAGCGACTTACAGTTAGTGCATACACTATTTTTATTTATTTATTTTTTTTATACCCCCTGTGGGAATCGAACCCACAACCCTGGCGTTGCAAACGCCATGCTCTATCAACTGAGCTACATCCCTGCCGGCCATTCCCTCCCCTACCCTGGACGACGCTGGGCCAATTGCACGCCGCCCCATGGGTCTCCCGGTCACGGCCGGCTACGACAGAGCCTGGATTCGAACCAGGATCTCTAGTGGCACAGCCTTAGACCACTGCGCCACTCGGGAGACATGATATATATGAACATGATTCATATTCTCCAAGTAGAGTCAGGGATCTGGAAACCTCTCCAATGGTCACTTTAATCTTTCTATCTACCCAAATTGATTATTGAAAAATATCCGTGGAGGAGACCATAAGAGATATTCAATTACTATATGTAATTCTATGGTGGGGACCCATTCTGTTTTTCCAAATCCCAGAATGCAGTTTTAATGTGTTCTCCTCTCATCCCAAACATATCATCATCATCATCTTCTTCAACACCCAGTAGTGTCCTGGAGATCTGGTAGTTCTTACCCTGTGGATGGCCTCCTGTCCACCAGACCCCTCTCCCTCACTGGGTATGGAGGTCTCAGCTGGCCCCCCTCTCTGGTCCTCCCCCTCCACCATCATCCTCCCTCTCCCTGTACAGAATACACACTTTACAGACAGTCAAACCGGAGAAGTTGAAACATGGAAATATAAATATTAGATTCTACTTCCTTTCATTATGAGCTGAACACTTCCTTTTGAGTGCCGTACCACTCCCCTCCTCCTCCTCTACCACTCCTCTCCTCTCCTCCCCTCCTCCTCTCCTCTCCTCCCCTCCTCCTCTCCTCTCCTCCTCTACCACTCCTCTCCTCTCCTCCTCTACCACTCCTCTCCTCCTCTACCACTCCTCTAACACTCCTCTCCTCTCCTCTCCTCCTCTACCACTCCTCTCCTCCTCTACCACTCCTCTCCTCCTCTACCACTCCTCTCCTCCTCTACCTCTCCTCTCCTCTCCTACTCCTCTCATCCTCCTCTACCACTCCTCTCCTCCACCACTCCTCTCCTCCTCCTCTACCACTCCTCTCCTCCTCCTCTACCACTCCTCCTCCTCCTCCTCCTCTACCACTCCTCCTCCTCCTCCTCTACCACTCCTCCTCCTCCTCCTCCTCTACCACTCCTCCTCCTCCTCCTCTACCACTCCTCCTCCTCCTCCTCCTCTACCACTCCTCCTCCTCCTCTACCACTCCTCTCCTCCTCCTCTACCACTCCTCCTCCTCCTCCTCCTCTCCTCCTCCTCCTCCTCTACCACTCCTCTACCACTCCTCTCCTCCTCCTCTACCACTCCTCTCCTCCTCCTCTACCACTCCTCCTCCTCCTCCTCTACCACTCCTCCTCCTCCTCCTCTACCACTCCTCTGACTGAGCTTTACTCCTCTCCACCTCCTTCTTCTCCTCCTCCTCCTCCTCCTCCTCCTCTCTCTGACTGAGCTTTACTCCTCTCCTCCTCCTTCTACTCCTCTCCTCCTCCTTCTCCTCCTCCTCCTCCTCTCTGACTGAGCTTTACTCCTCTCCTCCTCCTCCTCTCTGACTGAGCTTTACTCCTCCTCCTCCTCCTCTCTGACTGAGCTTTACTCCTCTCCTCCTCCTTCTCCTCCTCTCTGACTGAGTTTTACTCCTCCTCCTCATCTCTGACTGAGCTTTACTCCTCCTCCTCATCTCTGACTGAGCTTTACTCCTCCTCCTCCTCCTCTCTGACTGAGTTTTACTCCTCTCCTCCTCCTTCTCCTCCTCCTCCTCTCTGACTGAGCTTTACTCCTCCTCCTCCTCCTCTCTGACTGAGCTTTACTCCTCTCCTCCTCCTCCTCTCTGACTGAGCTTTACTCCTCCTCCTTCTCCTCTCTGACTGAGTTTTACTCCTCCCCTCCTCCTCCCCCTCCTCCTCCTCCTCCTCTCTGACTGAGTTTTACTCCTTTCCAGTCCTCCAGCATTCCAACTACCACAGGGTCGCTCTGGTTTGGTGAGCATACACTGCCCCCTGTGGTTACTCACCAATACTACAAACACACACATAAACTAGTTCTGTTGCTTCTGTTGTTGTCATTCAATGACAGAATAGTTGTCTCGTAAATAATTAGCATAACAAACAGGCAAATGTCTAT
The DNA here is from genome assembly GCA_036851935.1 of Coregonus suidteri. Taxonomy (NCBI): domain Eukaryota; kingdom Metazoa; phylum Chordata; class Actinopteri; order Salmoniformes; family Salmonidae; genus Coregonus; species Coregonus suidteri. Next base: position 2,298,524 of record CM072256.1, on the reverse strand, counting down.
AATTCTACTATAATAAGCTGGGCCTATTGCAAATAGCCCCCCCAAAAAATTCACAACACACATAGTTACCGGCCATTCATATTATACAACAAGTAGGCCAGGGCAGTGAGAAGTTTCATAATCTTCCTCTCGTCTAACTACTAGTCACACGACCGCGAAGACAGACAGTCATATCAATTCATAAGTTTCTATACCACATCTTCTGTTTCCGTGATTAGAAGTGTAGGCCTACTTAAAGTAAAACATGTAGGCTACCTTTGTTAGTTATGAACGTCTCCAGCAAACAAAACGTAAACAACGCCCGGAAGGTTTGCAAAGTTTTACCTTCTATTTATTTCTGATGTATTTCTTCGTCCGTTTCCTATGGATGTAATCTCTATATCAAACTAAAGATGCGCCAGGAAACTATTAGAGACTTTGGGAGAAAAGTACAATTTAAACTTTTCTGACAACCGGAACGCGGAAAAAAAGATCAAAACTACATTCAAATCCCGGAAGTATTTCTGCCGTAACTACTTAACACAGCCACAGAGTCATTAACACCCGCCTATTTCTACAGTTTATCTTCTTAAAATCGGATTTTAAACCTAACCTTAACCACACTGCTAACCCTAACCTTAAATTCAGACCAAAAAAGCTACTGTCGCCAATTATGACTTTGTGGCTGCGTTATCTAGTGGGAATCTGTGTGTAGAGATACATTGTAGCCACAGATTGTAGAATAATCTTAAATTGTGTTCCAATTCTCATACTAACCGCAATAACCGTACTATTTGGGACGTAATTTGAGTATGTAGTATGCGTCTTCTTCTTCTTCTTCTATGACATCATGGCGGTCCGCAAACAATCGTTGAAGTGCATGTCGCCACCTACTGTGCTGGAATGTACTATCAATCATGATCTGGCCAATTCTGTACTGCCATGAAAATAAAATTCTCTACCAAATAAATCCCTGACTTCTACCACACCCTCCAAGAAAATGGCTTTTAAGAAAATGGCAGAAAATTTGCAGCCGAAGTCCGAACGAGAGCGGATACAAATTCATTGCATTTAACTAATTATGACAAATGGTAAGAAAAATGTTGAGCAATGTAATAAAGTAATGACTTTTCAAATAAGTTACGCTACACGTTATGTTGGCTGACAATTTCTTAGCTACGCTAGCCTTACGAACAGCATAGCACGTCATCACAGCAGTTGTTTGTGTGTACAAGTATGTTAGCCACTGTAGCTACCTTACGTTAGTTGGCTACTAATACATATTAACTCTATGCTATCTAACTAACAGCCCAACGTTCATTAACTTGATCATTCAAGTCATTCTTAGCTAAGCTAAGTGGTATAGTTGTTGTGCGTTCTCAATGGACATTGCTAATGAAGTCACAAGATGTCTAGCTAGTAATTTGTTATGCTAACAAGCTAGCAAGAAGTTGCATAGCAACAGCATCAACTTCCGGTAGACAGGCGTAGCGCTAGCACACTCAACTGAAAGGATACCGTTCGTTTACAGTATACTACAATAAACTATTAGTATATATAGTATTTACACTCATTAAGTATGTAGTATACAGTATTGTCACACCTGCGCCCAATTCCCCTCCCTGGTGCTCGAGGGCGCCAGGTTGCCCATCACTACACACACCTGTTACCATCATTACACACACCTGTTACCACCCACTAAACACACCTGTTACCATCATAACACACACCTGTTACCACCATAACACACACCTGTTACCATCATTACACACACCTGTTACCATCACTACACACACCTGTTACCATCATAACACACACCTGTTACCATCATTACACACACCTGTTACCACCCACTAAACACACCTGTTACCACCCACTAAACACACCTGTTACCATCATTACACACACCTGTTACCACCATAAAACACACCTGTTACCATCATTACACACACCTGTTACCATCACTACACACACCTGTTACCACCATAACACACACCTGTTACCACCATAACACACACCTGTTACCATCATTACACACACCTGTTACCATCACTACACACACCTGTTACCATCACTAAACACACCTGTTACCACCATAACACCTATTACCATCATTACACACACCTGTTACCACCCACTAAACACACCTGTTACCATCATTACACACACCTGTTACCATCATAACACACACCTGTTACCATCATTACACACACCTGTTACCATCATTACACACACCTGTTACCATCATTACACACACCTGTTACCACCCACTAAACACACATGTTACCATCATTACACACACCTGTTACCATCATTACACACACCTGTTACCATCATAACACACACCTGTTACCATCATTACACACACCTGTTACCACCCACTAAACACACCTGTTACCACCCACTAAACACACCTGTTACCATCATTACACACACCTGTTACCACCATAACACACACCTGTTACCATCACTACACACACCTGTTACCATCATTACACACACCTGTTTACCATCACACCACCTGTTACCATCATTACACACACCTGTTACCATCACTACACACACCTGTTACCATCATAACACACACCTGTTACCATCACTACACACAGACCTGTTACCATCATTACACACACCTGTTACCATCATTACACACACCTGTTACCACCCACTAAACACACCTGTTACCATCATTACACACACCTGTTACCATCATTACACACAACCTGTTACCATCATTACACACACCTGTTACCATCATTACACACACCTGTTACCACCCACTAAACACACCTGTTACCATCATTACACACACCTGTTACCATCACTACACACACCTGTTACCATCACTACACACACCTGTTACCATCACTACACACACCTGTTACCATCATTACACACACCTGTTACCATCATTACACACACCTGTTACCACCCACTAAACACACCTGTTACCATCATAACACACACCTGTTACCATCACTACACACACCTGTTACCATCATTACACACACCTGTTACCACCCACTAAACACACCAGTTACCATCACTACACACACCTGTTACCATCATTACACACACCTGTTACCATCACTAAACACACCTGTTACCATCACTAAACACACCTGTTACCATCATTACACACACCTGTTACCATCATTACACACACCTGTTACCACCCACTAAACACACCTGTTACCATCATTACACACACCTGTTACCACCACTACACACACCTGTTACCATCATTACACACACCTGTTACCATCATTACACACACCTGTTACCATCATTACACACACACTGTTACCATCATTACACACACCTGTTACCATCATTACACACACACTGTTACCATTACATTACACACACCTGTTACCACCATTACACACACCTGTTACCATCATTACACACACCTGTTACCGCCATTACACACACCTGTTACCATCACTACACACACCTGTTACCATCATTACACACACCTGTTACCATCATTACACACACCTGTTACCACCCACTAAACACACCTGTTACCATCATTACACACACCTGTTACCTGTTACACACACCTGTTCCATCATTACACACACCTGTTACCATCATTACACACACCTGTTACCATCATTACACACACCTGTTACCATCATTACACACACCTGTTACCATCATTACACACACCTGTTACCATCATTACACACACCTGTTACCATCATTACACACACCTGTTACCATCATTACACACACCTGTTACCATCATTACACACACCTGTTACCACCATTACACACACCTGTTACCATCATTACACACACCTGTTACCATCATTACACACACCTGTTACCATCATTACACACACCTGTTACCACCATTACACACACCTGTTACCATCATTACACACACCTGTTACCATCATTACACATCTGTTACCATCACTACACACACCTGTTACAACCCACTAAACACACCTGTTACCACCATAACACACACCTGTTACCATCATTACACACATCTGTTACCATCATTACACACACCTGTTACCATCATTACACACACCTGTTACCACCATAATACACACCTGTTACCATCATTACACACACCTGTTACCATCATTACACACCTGTTACCACCATAACACACACCTGTTACCACCCACTAAACACACCTGTTACCATCATTACACACACCTGTTACCACCATAATACACACCTGTTACCACCCACTAAACACACCTGTTACCATCATTACACACACCTGTTACCATCATTACACACACCTGTTACCATCATAACACACACCTGTTACCACCATCATTACACACACCTGTTACCACAATAACTACACACACCTGTTACCATCATTACACACACCTGTTACCATCACTACACACACCTGTTACCATCACTACACACACCTGTTACCATCATTACATACACCTGTTACCATCATTACACACACCTGTTACCACCATAACACACACCTGTTACCATCATTACACACACCTGTTACCACCATAACACACACCTGTTACCATCATTACACACACCTGTTACCATCATTACACACACCTGTTACCACCATAACACACACCTGTTACCATCATTACACACACCTGTTACCATCATTACACACACCTGTTACCACCATAACACACACCTGTTACCATCATTACACACACCTGTTACCATCATTACACACACCTGTTACCACCCACTAAACACACCTGTTACCACCCACTAAACACACCTGTTACCATCATTACACACACCTGTTACCATCATTACACACTCCTGTTACCACCATAACACACACCTGTTACCATCATTACACACACCTGTTACCATCATTACACACACCTGTTACCATCATTACACACACCTGTTACCACCATAACACACACCTGTTACCATCATTACACACACCTGTTACCATCATTACACACACCTGTTACCACCCACTAAATACACCTGTTACCATCATTACACACACCTGTTACCATCACTAAACACACCTGTTACCACCCACTAAACACACCTGTTACCATCATTACACACACCTGTTACCATCATTACACACACCTGTTACCATCATTACACACACCTGTTACCATCATTACACACACCTGTTACCATCATTACACACACCTGTTACCATCATTACACACACCTGTTACCATCATTACACACACCTGTTACCACCATTACACACACCTGTTACCATCATAACACACACCTGTTACCATCATTACACACACCTGTTACCATCATTACACACACCTGTTTCCACCATTACACACACCTGTTACCATCATTACACACACACACCTGTTACCATCATTACACACACCTGTTACCATCATTACACACACCTGTTACCACCATACACACACCTGTTACCATCATTACACACCCTGTTACCATCATTACACACACCTGTTACCATCATTACACACACCTGTTACCACCACTACACACACCTGTTACCATCATTACACACACACCTGTTACCATCATTACACACACCTGTTACCACCATTACACACACACCTGTTACCATCATTACACACACCTGTTACCATCATTACACACACCTGTTACCATCATTACACACACCTGTTACCATCATTACACACACCTGTTACCATCATTACACACACCTGTTACCATCATTACACACACCTGTTACCATCATTACACACACCTGTTACCACCATTACACACACCTGTTACCATCACACACACCTGTTACCATCATTACACACACCTGTTACCATCATTACACACACCTGTTACCACCATTACACACACCTGTTACCATCATTACACACACCTGTTACCACCACTACACACACCTGTTACCATCATTACACACACCTGTTACCACCATTACACACACCTGTTACCATCATTACACACACCTGTTACCATCATTACACACACCTGTTACCATCATTACACACACCTGTTACCACCATTACACACACCTGTTACCATCATTACACACACCTGTTACCATCATTACACACACCTGTTACCATCATTACACACACCTGTTACCACCATAACACACACCTGTTACCATCATTACACACACCTGTTACCATCATTACACACACCTGTTACCACCCATACACACACCTGTTACCACCACACAACACACACCTGTTACCATCATTACACACACCTGTTACCATCATTACCACACACCTGTTACCACATAACACACCCTGTTACCATCATTACACACACCTGTTACCACATTACACACACCTGTTACCATCATTACACACACCTGTTACCATCATTACACACACCTGTTACCATCATTACACACACCTGTTACCATCACTACACACACACACCTGTTACCATCATTACACACACCTGTTACCATCATACACACACACCTGTTACCACCATTACACACACACCTGTTACCATCATTACACACACCTGTTACCACCATAACACACACCTGTTACCATCATTACACACACCTGTTACCATCATTACACACACCTGTTACCATCATTAACACACACACACCTGTTACCATCATTACACACCCCTGTTACCATCATTACACACACCTGTTACCACCATTACACACACCTGTTACCATCATTACACACCTGTTACCATCATTACACACACACCTGTTACCACCATAACACACACCTGTTACCATCATTACACACACCTGTTACCATCATTACACACACCTGTTACCACCATTACACACACCTGTTACCATCATTACACACACCTGTTACCATCATAACACACACCTGTTACCATCATTACACACACCTGTTACCATCAACTAACACACACCTGTTACCACCATAACACACACCTGTTACCATCATTACACACACCTGTTACCAATCATTACACACACCTGTTACCATCACTACACACACCTGTTACCACCATTACACACACCTGTTACCATCATTACACACACCTGTTACCATCATTACACACACCTGTTACCATCATTACACACACCTGTTACCACCATAACACACACCTGTTACCATCATTACACACACCTGTTACCATCATGTTACACCTGTTACCATCATTACACACACCTGTTACCATCATTACACACACCTGTTACCACCATAACACACACCTGTTACCATCATTACACACACACCTGTTACCACCATTACACACACCTGTTACCATCATTACACACACCTGTTACCATCATTACACACACACCTGTTACCACCATAACACACACCTGTTACCATCATTACACACACCTGTTACCACATTACACACACCTGTTACCATCATAACACACACCTGTTACCATCATTACACACACCTGTTACCACCATTACACACACCTGTTACCACCATTACACACACCTGTTACCATCATTACACACACCTGTTACCACCATTACACACACCTGTTACCATCATTACACACACCTGTTACCATCATTACACACACCTGTTACCACCATTACACACACCTGTTACCATCATTACACACACCTGTTACCACCATTACACACACCTGTTACCACCATAACACACACCTGTTACCATCATTACACACACCTGTTACCATCATTACACACACCTGTTACCATCAATACACACACCTGTTACCATCACTACACACACCTGTTACCACCACTAAACACACCTGTTACCATCATTACACACACCTGTTACCACCATAACACACACCTGTTACCATCATTACACACACCTGTTACCATCATTACACACACCTGTTACCATCATTACACACACCTGTTACCATCATTACACACACCTGTTACCATCATTACACACACCTGTTACCATCATTACACACACCTGTTACCATCATTACACACACCTGTTACCACCATAACACACACCTGTTACCATCACTACACACACCTGTTACCATCACTACACACACCTGTTACCATCATTACACACACCTGTTACCATCATTACACACACCTGTTACCATCATTACACACACCTGTTACCATCATTAACACACACCTGTTACCATCATTACACACACCTGTTACCACCATAACACACACCTGTTACCATCATTACACACACCTGTTACCATCATTACACACACCTGTTACCACATAACACACACCTGTTACCATCATTACACACACCTGTTACCATCATTACACACACCTGTTACCACCATTACACACACCCTGTTACCATCATTACACACACCTGTTACCATCATTACACACACCTGTTACCACCATAATCACACACCTGTTACCACCCACTAAACACACCTGTTACCATCATTACACACACCTGTTACCATCATTACACACACCTGTTACCATCATTACACACACCTGTTACCATCATTACACACACCTGTTACCATCATTACACACACCTGTTACCATCATTACACACACCTGTTACCATCATAACACACACCTGTTACCATCATTACACACACCTGTTACCATCATTACACACACCTGTTACCACCACTAAACACACCTGTTACCATCATTACACACACCTGTTACCATCACTAAACACACCTGTTACCATCATTAAACACACACCTGTTACCATCATTACACACACCTGTTACCATCATTACACACACCTGTTACCATCATTACACACACCTGTTACCATCATTACACACACCTGTTACCATCATTACACACACCTGTTACCATCATTACACACACCTGTTACCATCATTACACACACCTGTTACCACCACATTACACACACCTGTTACCATCATACACACACCTGTTACCATCATTACACACACCTGTTACCATCATTACACACACCTGTTACCACCACTATACACACCTGTTACCATCATTACACACACCTGTTACCATCATTACACACACCTGTTACCATCATTACACACACCTGTTACCACCATAACACACACCTGTTACCATCATTACACACACCTGTTACCATCATTACACACACCTGTTACCACCCACTAAACACACCTGTTACCATCATTACACACACCTGTTACCACCATTACACACACCTGTTACCACCCACTAAACACACCTGTTACCATCATTACACACACCTGTTACCATCATTACACACACCTGTTACCATCATTACACACACCTGTTACCATCATAACACACACCTGTTACCATCATTACACACACCTGTTACCATCATTACACACACCTGTTACCATCATTACACACACCTGTTACCACCATTACACACACCTGTTACCATCATAACACACACCTGTTACCATCATTACACACACCTGTTACCATCATTACACACACCTGTTACCACCATTACACACACCTGTTACCATCATTACACACACCTGTTACCACCACTACACACACCTGTTACCATCATTACACACACCTGTTACCATCATTACACACACCTGTTACCATCATTACACACACCTGTTACCATCATTACACACACCTGTTACCATCATTACACACACCTGTTACCATTACACACACCTGTTTACCATTACACACACCTGTTACCACCATTACACACACCTGTTACCATCATTACACCACACCTGTTACCATCATTACACACACCTGTTACCACCATACCTGTTACCCACACACACCTGTTACCACCCACTACACACACCCTGTTACCATCATTACACACACCTGTTACCACCATTACACACACCTGTTACCATCATTACACACACCTGTTACCATCATTACACACACCTGTTACCATCATTACACACACCTGTTACCATCATAACACACACCTGTTACCATCATTACACACACCTGTTACCACACACACCTGTTACCATCATTACACACACCTGTTACCATCATTACACACACCTGTTACCATCACTACACACACCTGTTACCATCACTACACACACCTGTTACCATCATTACACACACCTGTTACCATCATTACACACACCTGTTACCACCATAACACACACCTGTTACCATCATTACACACACCTGTGTTACCACCATAACACACACCTGTTACCATCATTACACACACCTGTTACCATCATTACACACACACCTGTTACCATCATTAACACACACCTGTTACCACCATAACACACACCTGTTACCATCATTACACACACCTGTTACCACCATACACACACCTGTTACCACCATAACACACACCTGTTACCATCATTACACACACCTGTTACCATCATTACACACACCTGTTACCACCATTACACACACCTGTTACCATCATTACACACACCTGTTACCATCATTACACACACCTGTTACCATCATTACACACACCTGTTTACATCATTACACACACCTGTTACCATCATAAACACACACCTGTTACCCATCATTACACACACCTGTTACCATCATTACACACACCTGTTACCACCATAACACACACCTGTTACCATCATTACACACACCTGTTACCATCATTACACACACCTGTTACCATCATTACACACACCTGTTACCACCATTACACACACCTGTTACCATCATTACACACACCTGTTACCATCATTACACACACCTGTTACCATCATTACACACACCTGTTACCACCATAACACACACCTGTTACCATCATTACACACACCTGTTACCATCATTACACACACCTGTTACCACCATTACACACACCTGTTACCATCATTACACACACCTGTTACCACCATAACACACACCTGTTACCATCATTACACACACCTGTTACCACCATTACACACACCTGTTACCACCATTACACACACCTGTTACCATCATTACACACACCTGTTACCACCATAACACACACCTGTTACCATCATTACACACACCTGTTACCATCATTACACACACACCTGTTCCACCATAACACACACCTGTTACCATCATTACACACACCTGTTACCATCCATTACACACACCTGTTACCACACCACCTGTTACCATCATCACACACACCTGTTACACATTACACACACCTGTTACCACCATTACACACACCTGTTACCATCATTACACACACCTGTTACCATCATTACACACACCTGTTACCACCATTACACACACCTGTTACCATCATTACACACACCTGTTACCACCAGAATACACACCTGTTACCACCATAACACACACCTGTTACCATCATTACACACACCTGTTACCATCATTACACACACCTGTTACCATCAATACACACACCTGTTACCATCACTACACACACCTGTTACCACCACTAAACACACCTGTTACCATCATTACACACACCTGTTACCACCATAACACACACCTGTTACCATCATTACACACACCTGTTACCATCATTACACACATCTGTTACCATCATTACACACACCTGTTACCATCATTACACACACCTGTTACCATCATTACACACACCTGTTACCATCATTACACACACCCTGTTACCATCATTACACACACCTGTTACCACCATAATACACACCTGTTACCATCACTACACACACTGTTACCATTACCACACACCTGTTACACACTACACACACCTGTTACCATCACTACACACACACCTGTTACCATCACTACACACACCTGTTACCATCACTACACACACCTGTTACCATCATAACACACACCTGTTACCATCACTAAACACACCTGTTACCATCACTACACACACCTGTTACCATCATTACACACACCTGTTACCATCATTACACACACCTGTTACCATCATTACACACACCTGTTACCATCACTACACACACCTGTTACCATCACTAAACACACCTGTTACCATCACTACACACACCTGTTACCATCATTATGCGCCCTCATTGGATTCACCTGGACTCCTTCCCTTTGTTCATTTACCCCTTCTGTATCTGTCTGTTCCCCAGGTTGATCCCCGTTCCCCAGGTTGATCCCCGTCTCTGTGTTGATGTTGTTTTGTTTCCCCAGACGCTGTCTGTGTTTTGTTCCTCTTCTGTTGTTCACTTCCTGTACGTGTTTCTCCTCTCCCAGCGTCCTGTCCTCACAAGTGTGTTTAGTACGGGTATTCGAACACAGCTTTAGACTACATTTCTGATTCTTCTTCTTCAAATCATCCTAATCATCATCATCATCATTACCATCACGTGAGAACGCTCAAAGGTTCACCTCTGGGCCCAGTCTTTCAAAAGTTATCTATCTGGATTTTGCCTATTAAAATACGATTAAATACATAGAAATAGAATGAATAGGAACAGGAGTCCCCATTCAGTTCAATGATTCATCAGTTCTATTCATTCTATTTCTGTGCATTTAATGCTATATGATAGGCGAAATCCCAGATACTTTTTGAAAAACTGGGCCCAGAGGTGATCGATTCCCTATCACAGGACCACGTGTGTCACCATGTTTCAATAAATAAATGTTGTTATTCTTCCTGTAATATAATACAACAGCTAATCTCCCAACCTAGACGGGTTATTAGCAGAATACTGTCAATAACTCATAAAGAAAGATATTAATCTGAAAGGTATTTACCCCCATACAGATCTGAAAGGTATTTACCCCCATACAGATCTGAAAGGTATTTACCCCAATACAGATCTGAAAGGTATTTACCCCCATACAGATCTGAAAGGTATTCACCCCATACAGATCTGAACGGTATTTACCCCCATACAGATCTGAAAGGTATTTACCCCCATACAGATCTGAATGGTATTTACCCCCATACAGATCTGAACGGTATTTACCCCATACAGATCTGAAAGGTATTTACCCCATACAGATCTGAACGGTATTTACCCCCATACAGATCTGAAAGGTATTTAACCCCATACAGATCTGAACGGTATTTACCCCATACAGATCTGAAAGGTATTTACCCCCATACAGATCTGAACGGTATTTACCCCCATACAGATCTTTACCATACCCCATACAGATCCAGATCTGAACGGTATTTACCCCCATACAGATCTGAACGGTATTTACCCCCATATACAGATCTGAACGGTATTTACCCCCATATAGATCTGAACGGTATTTACCCCCATACAGATCTGAACGGTATTTTCCCCCCATACAGATCTGAACGGTATTTACCCCCATACAGATCTGAACGGTATTTACCCCCATACAGATCTGAAAAGTGGTATTTACCCCCATACAGATCTGAACGGTATTTACCCCATACAGATCTGAATGGTATTTACCCCCATACAGATCTGAACGGTATTTACCCCCATACAGATCTGAACGGTATTTTACCCCCATACAGATCTGAACGGTATTTACCCCCATACAGATCTGAACGGTATTTACCCCCATATAGATCTGAACGGTATTTACCCCCATACAGATCTGAACGGTATTTACCCCCATACAGATCTGAACGGTATTTACCCCCATACAGATCTGAACGGTATTTACCCCCATACAGATCTGAACGGTATTTACCCCATACAGATCTGAACGGTATTTACCCCCATACAGATCTGAACGGTATTTACCCCCATACAGATCTGAACGGTATTTACCCCATACAGATCTGAACGGTATTTACCCCCATACAGATCTGAACGGTATTTACCCCCATACAGATCTGAACGGTATTTACCCCCATACAGATCTGAACGGTATTTACCCCCATACAGATCTGAACGGTATTTACCCCCATACAGATCTGAACGGTATTTACCCCCATACAGATCTGAAAGGTATTTTACCCCCATACAGATCTGAACGGTATTTACCCCATACAGATCTGAACGGTATTTACCCCATACAGATCTGAAAGGTATTTACCCCATACAGATCTGAAAGGTATTTACCCCCATACAGATCTGAACGGTATTTACCCCCATACAGATCTGAACGGTATTTACCCCCATACAGATCTGAACGGTATTTACCCCCATACAGATCTGAACGGTATTTACCCCCATACAGATCTGAACGGTATTTACCCCCATACAGATCTGAACGGTATTTACCCCCATACAGATCTGAACGGTATTTACCCCCATACAGATCTGAACGGTATTTACCCCCATACAGATCTGAACGGTATTTACCCCCATACAGATCTGAACGGTATTTACCCCCATACAGATCTGAACGGTATTTACCCCCATACAGATCTGAACGGTATTTACCCCCATACAGATCTGAACGGTATTTACCCCCATACAGATCTGAACGGTATTTACCCCCATACAGATCTGAACGGTATTTACCCCCATACAGATCTGAACGGTATTTACCCCCATACAGATCTGAACGGTATTTACCCCCATACAGATCTGAAAGGTATTTACCCCCATACAGATCTGAACGGTATTTACCCCATACAGATCTGAACGGTATTTACCCCCATACAGATCTGAACGGTATTTACCCCATACAGATCTGAACGGTATTTACCCCCATACAGATCTGAACGGTATTTACCCCCATACAGATCTGAACGGTATTTACCCCCATACAGATCTGAACGGTATTTACCCCCATACAGATCTGAACGGTATTTACCCCCATACAGATCTGAACGGTATTTACCCCCATACAGATCTGAACGGTATTTACCCCCCATACAGATCTGAACGGTATTTACCCCCATACAGATCTGAACGGTATTTACCCCCCATACAGATCTGAACGGTATTAACCCCATACAGATCTGAACGGTATTTACCCCCATACAGATCTGAACGGTATTTACCCCCCATACAGATCTGAACGGTATTTACCCCCATACAGATCTGAACGGTATTTACCCCCATACAGATCTGAACGGTATTTACCCCCATACAGATCTGAACGGTATTTACCCCCATACAGATCTGAACGGTATTTACCCCCATACAGATCTGAACGGTATTTACCCCCCATACAGATCTGAACGGTATTTACCCCCATACAGATCTGAAAGGTATTTACCCCATACAGATCTGAAAGGTATTTACCCCCCATACAGATCTGAACGGTATTTACCCCCATACAGATCTGAACGGTATTTACCCCATACAGATCTGAACGGTATTTACCCCCATACAGATCTGAACGGTATTTACCCCCATACAGATCTGAACGGTATTTACCCCCATACAGATCTGAACGGTATTTACCCCCATACAGATCTGAACGGTATTTACCCCCATACAGATCTGAACGGTATTTACCCCCATACAGATCTGAACGGTATTTACCCCCATACAGATCTGAACGGTATTTACCCCCATACAGATCTGAACGGTATTTACCCCCATACAGATCTGAACGGTATTTACCCCATACAGATCTGAACGGTATTTACCCCCATACAGATCTGAACGGTATTTACCCCCATACAGATCTGAACGGTATTTACCCCCATACAGATCTGAACGGTATTTACCCCCATACAGATCTGAACGGTATTTACCCCCATAC
The DNA here is from genome assembly GCA_036851935.1 of Coregonus suidteri. NCBI lineage: Eukaryota > Metazoa > Chordata > Actinopteri > Salmoniformes > Salmonidae > Coregonus > Coregonus suidteri. The sequence continues at coordinate 2,283,150 of CM072256.1, read as the reverse complement.
AGATCTGAAAGGTATTTACCCCCATACAGATCTGAACGGTATTTACCCCATACAGATCTGAACGGTATTTACCCCCATACAGATCTGAACGGTATTTACCCCATACAGATCTGAACGGTATTTACCCCCATACAGATCTGAACGGTATTTACCCCCATACAGATCTGAACGGTATTTACCCCCATACAGATCTGAACGGTATTTACCCCCATACAGATCTGAAACGGTATTTACCCCCATACAGATCTGAACGGTATTTACCCCCACTACAGATCTGAACGGTATTTACCCCCATACAGATCTGAACGGTATTTACCCCCATACAGATCTGAACGGTATTTACCCCCATACAGATCTGAACGGTATTTACCCCCATACAGATCTGAACGGTATTTACCCCCATACAGATCTGAACGGTATTTACCCCCATACAGATCTGAACGGTATTTACCCCCATACAGATCTGAACGGTATTTACCCCCATACAGATCTGAACGGTATTTACCCCCATACAGATCTGAACGGTATTTACCCCCATACAGATCTGAACGGTATTTACCCCCATACAGATCTGAACGGTATTTACCCCCCATACAGATCTGAACGGTATTTACCCCCATACAGATCTGAACGGTATTTACCCCCATACAGATCTGAACGGTATTTACCCCCATACAGATCTGAACGGTATTTACCCCCATACAGATCTGAACGGTATTTACCCCCATACAGATCTGAACGGTATTTACCCCCCATACAGATCTGAACGGTATTTACCCCCATACAGATCTGAACGGTATTTACCCCCATACAGATCTGAACGGTATTTACCCCCCATACAGATCTGAACGGTATTTACCCCCATACAGATCTGAACGGTATTTACCCCCATACAGATCTGAACGGTATTTACCCCCATACAGATCTGAACGGTATTTACCCCCATACAGATCTGAAAGGTATTTACCCCCATACAGATCTGAACGGTATTTACCCCATACAGATCTGAACGGTATTTACCCCCATACAGATCTGAACGGTATTTACCCCATACAGATCTGAACGGTATTTACCCCCATACAGATCTGAACGGTATTTACCCCCATACAGATCTGAACGGTATTTACCCCCATACAGATCTGAACGGTATTTACCCCCATACAGATCTGAACGGTATTTACCCCCATACAGATCTGAACGGTATTTACCCCCATACAGATCTGAACGGTATTTACCCCCATACAGATCTGAACGGTATTTACCCCCATACAGATCTGAACGGTATTTACCCCCATACAGATCTGAACGGTATTTACCCCCATACAGATCTGAACGGTATTTACCCCCCATACAGATCTGAACGGTATTTACCCCCATACAGATCTGAAAGGTATTTACCCCCATACAGATCTGAACGGTATTTACCCCCATACAGATCTGAACGGTATTTACCCCATACAGATCTGAACGGTATTTACCCCCATACAGATCTGAACGGTATTTACCCCCATACAGATCTGAACGGTATTTACCCCCATACAGATCTGAACGGTATTTACCCCCATACAGATCTGAACGGTATTTAACCCCATACAGATCTGAGACCAGCCGAACACTTCTGACTTCCTGTTGACTTCCTGTTTTAATAAAGGTTAAGTAAAATGAAGTAAAAAACGGCTGTTGAAATGCAATTTTTTGGTCGTCTAAGTAAGAAGTTGAACACAATGGGATAAATCGTTTAGTGTAGGGGTGGCAAAACGTAGTTCCTGGAGGGCCTAGTGTCTGCGGGTTTTCACTCCTCCCTTGTAGTTGATTGATCAATTAAGGTAATTGATTAGTTAGGGACTCCTTTCACCTGGATGTCGAAAGGGCTAGTGTTATGGCGTTGTGTGTGTAGTTTTGTTAGTAGTATTGGGTTGTGTGTGTAGTTGTATTAGTAGTATGGGGCTGTATGTGTAGTTGTATTAGTAGTATAGGGCTGTGTGTGTAGTTTTATTAGTAGTATGGGGCTGTGTGTGTAGTTGTATTAGTAGTATAGGGTTGTGTGTAGTTGTGTTAGTAGTATAGGGTTGTGTGTAGTTGTGTTAGTAGTTTAGGGCTGTGTGTATAGTTGTGTTAGTAGTATAGTGCTGTGTGTGTAGTTGTGTTAGTAGTATAGGGCTGTGTGTGTAGTTGTATTAGTAGTATAGGGCTGTGTGTGTAGTTGTATTAGTAGTATGGGTCTGTGTGTGTAGTTGTATTAGTAGTATGGGGCTGTGTGTGTAGTTGTATTAGTAGTATGGGGCTGTGTGTGTAGTTGTATTAGTAGTATGGTGCTGTGTGTGTAGTTGCGTTAGTAGTTTAGGGCTGTGTGTGTAGTTGTATTAGTAGTATGGGGCTGTGTGTAGTTGTGTTAGTAGTACGGGGCTGTGTGTGTAGTTGTATTAGTAGTATGGGGCTGTGTGTAGTTGTATTAGTAGTATAGGGCTGTGTGTGTAGTTGTATTAGTAGTATGGGGCTGTGTGTATAGTTTTATTATGTATGTAGTTGTATTAGTAGTATAGTTGTGTCACCTGAATAAAGATGTCGTGCTTGTCCTCCGTAGCTCTATCTAGGTCATGATGAGTAAACAATCCCAATTGTATCAGGATGTTTGATGTGTTAGTTTTGTCGTCGTCAGGTCGTTGCCAAGGCTGGAACATCGGGTCCTGTGCTCCAAGGGAATGGAGGCTTCAGAACCAAAACAATGAGGTCCTTGATCCCATTGCGGTCGGATTCCACTGTTCAGGCTCTGCATTGAAATTATCTAACGTCTGGTGTAATGTGACTGGTTTTTAGCTTGCTTGCATTGATGATTACATTTATCTTCCAGTTTGACATTTGATTGCATTCAGTACTTATGAGCTGCCAATACACTCACTGAAGATCTGGGCCCTTATTCACAAAGTGTCTGTTCTGTTACATTCCTTCAGTAGTCTATTAAGCATAAGGGTGATTTCCTACAAACTTCATGTTGTACAATACAGGTGATTATATTGATAAAAGTCACCTTGTCCAGAGAGATTTACATGGTTATCAAAACGTCACACCAAGGTAAGCCAACATTAAACACAGCCCTTATTTTAAGTGTTTCTAAAAACCCCTTATGGGAAAAATGCATGGTGGAAAAACGATTGGAAGAAATGTCCATGTTTGACCGCTAGGTTTTATGGGTATTATGACTCATACTGTGGTACTCTATGGAACGCTGCATTGCAGAGGCAGTTGCAGTGTGTTCTGTGTGGTGCATAGGTTGGATTTATCGAATTTACACCTTGAACACACCTATAGCATTATTATTATTATAATTATTTTTTTTTGGGGGGGGGGATGGATCAGCTTAATATTGCAGATAGATTGTCTGCATCACTTCCAATCCCCCATGTTTTTTTATATATATACTCCCCTTTATTACTTTTCAACCCCGCCATCCTTTCCCTACTTGGAGTACATTAGTGAACAACAATGCCCAGGCCTCTACTTACTATCTACACCTTATGGAAACAGTTTATTTTTTATTTTTATATTTTTTTGGTATTTTCGTTATTTTTTAATCCACATTTTTATTATTATTTTTTGTCATTTTTTGTTGTTGTCATTTAGCAGACGCTCTTATCCAGAGCGACTTACAGTTAGTGCATACATATTTTTTTCATACTGGCCCCCCGTGGGAATCAAACCCACAACCCTGGCGTTGCAAACGCCATGCTCTACCAATTGAGCTACATCCCCTGCCGGCCATTCCCTCCCCTACTCTGGACGACGCTGGGCCAATTGCGCGCCGCCCCATGGGTCTCCCGGTCGCGGCCGGCTACGACAGAGCCTGGATTCGAACCAGGATCTCTAGTGGCACAGCTAGCACTGCGATGCAGCGCCTTAGACCACTGCGCCACTCGGGAGTTAATTTTACAATAATTCCATTATATATATATATATATATATAGAGATATTTTTTTTTGCTCCTGAACTTCTTCTACTCTCAACCTCTCCCTCTACATCATTATTTCTCAAAATGGTACACAGCATTGTCTGGATATGTGTGCAACAAAAGTTCAACATTCACCCTCTGCTACCATTTCTGTCAAGCCGTCTATACAGGTTAGAGTTAGGGGAAGGGTTGGCTAAAAGGGTTAAGGTTAGAGTTAGGGGAAGGGTTAGCTAAAAGGGTTAAGGTTAGAGTTAGGGGAAGGGTTAGCTAAAAGGGTTAAGGTTAGAGTTAGGGGAAGGGTTGGCTAAAAGGGTTAAGGTTAGAGTTATGGGAAGGCTGCAACTACACATGAAAACATGAAATGATCCTGGGAATCGATGGAACATCACTCAGAGATGCACAAAAACTATATATTATTCAAAATGGGTGAATCTTTCCTTTACAAACCATCAAATCTGTGCGCTACCTTGGAACACATAAAATACTACAACATGGTAAATTAATAAGCAGGAGTAAGAATTATATAGAAAATGATGTTTTTCAAAAGGAGAAGTTTATCTTGGGAAGTGACAGATGCTATCTCCTGTGTGAGCACTAGTTCTCAAAAAGAGAGATAATTCCTCATGGTTATATTGGGCTACATTTTTAGACTTCAAAGACAACGTTGGTAGTTTATTAACCTTAAAATATCTGGTTTCTAGTAGGCTACAGAGTTATTGAAGGGCTGTTTCTCTGAACCTCAGGCAGTAGGCTGAAACAAGCTTGTTTCTCTGAACCTCAGGCAGTAGGCTGAACCTCAGGCAGTAGGCTGAAACAAGCTTGTTTCTCTGAACCTCAGGCAGTAGGCTGAAACAAGCTTGTTTCTCTGAACCTCAGGCAGTAGGCTGAAACAAGCTTGTTTCTCTGAACCTCAGGCAGTAGGCTGAAACAAGATTGTTTCTCTGAACCTCAGGCAGTAGGCTGAAACAAGCTTGTTTCTCTGAACCTCAGGCAGTAGGCTGAAACAAGCTTGTTTCTCAGATTCTGACCAGCAACAGCAACCTATTCCTTATTTATGTTTGATAGGGAAAGTAAGTCTTCATTAATAGGGATGTGACACCACGGCAGTAAGTCTTCATTGATAGGGATATGACACCACGGCAGTAAGTCTTCATTCATAGGGATGTGACGCCACGGCAGTAAACTGCTATATTTCTTCTTTACACATGTTATTTCCTTGATTTCAATATGGAAACCAGGTGTTAGTAGTTACTGATTCTTGATGAGTAAAATACGAATATATTAACGAAATGTGTTATTCTCATACCATATTGTTGTGTAACGATAGTATCACTTCATTCATTTGGGGGAGATGAGGGGGCATCTGCTATGGGTGATCATGCTGAATAACAGATGGGCTATGGGTTACAGGTGATCATGCTGAATAACAGATGGGCTATGGGTTACAGGTGATCATGCTGAATAACAGATGGGCTATGGGTTACAGGTGATCATGCTGGAATAACAGATGGGCTATGGGTTACAGGTGATCATGCTGAATAACAGATGGGCTATGGGTTACAGGTGATCATGCTGAATAACAGATGGGCTATGGGTTACAGGTGATCATGCTGAATAACAGATGGGCTATGGGTTACAGGTGATCATGCTGAATAACAGATGGGCTATGGGTTACAGGTGATCATGCTGAATAACAGATGGGCTATGGGTTACAGGTGATCATGCTGAATAACAGATGAATAATGCTGAATAACAGATGGGCTATGGGTTACAGGTGATCATGCTGAATAACAGATGGGCTATGGGTTACAGGTGATCATGCTGAATAACAGATGGGCTATGGGTTACAGGTGATCATGCTGAATAACAGATGGGCTATTACAGGTGATCATGCTGAATAACAGATGGGCTAAAGGGTCTGAATAACAGATGGGCTATGGGTTACAGGTGATCATGCTGAATAACAGATGGGCTATGGGTTACAGGTGCTGAATAACAGATGGGCTATGGGTTACAGGTTATCATGCTGAATAACAGATGGGCTATGGGTTACAGGTTATCATGCTGAATAACTGATGGCCTATGGGTTACAGGTGATCATGCTGAATAACAGATGGGCTATGGGTTACACGTTATCATGCTGAATAACAGATGGGCTATGGAATACAGGTTATCATGCTGAATAACAGATGGGCTATGGGTTACAGGTGATCATGCTGAATAACAGATGGGCTATGGGTTACAGGTTATCATGCTGAATAACAGATGGGCTATGGGTTATAGGTGATCATATTGAATAACAGATGGGCTACAGGTGAAGGGTACACAAATACATGGGTTATGATACTTACATTTAGTTAAATTTAAATGTAGTTAAAGCAGGGGTTTGGTGGTGGCTTTCTGAACTATTAGAGTTAGACCAACAGTTTAAAGTAATACAGAAATTGTTGGTATTTCAGTTGAGTTTCGGATATATTCACCAAATTATCAGGAAAGTTCTGGACATATTTCCCACTCAAAATGCACCAGAAACAGCTATTTCTTAACTTTTTCTTTTAAAAGAACCCCCCAATATGCAACACAAAGTTATGCCCTTGCTTGTAAGAAGTCAAAACAGAAAGCAGTAACTTAATTTGCCACCTGCTACAGAATCACACAGTGTTCAGAGACTGCAATAATAATCAGGGTCCTCTGTCCTTGTACCTCCGTCACTATCAACAGATATGAGTTTAATCCATAACATTCAGGCTCTAGTCTAGTGACCATCAACCCAAGTGTCACAAACAGAACAGTGGAAATCATGTATTTTACAGAAAGGAAAACATATAAATATGCTAAACTTGTGTGAATCTCTAAACTGATTATGAACTTTATTAATCTTAAATATTCCCATTACACAGTCAATTCAGGAAGTGAACTTAAATTCCAATTCTATTTAAGAAAGCGATTACAGAGAGATAGAGAGAAAGAGAGGAGGGGTCTGACTGGACGGATCCTTAAATAGGAGAGTTGGGAGAGGGTAGAACTCAACTCACAGGCAGGACAGAGAGAGAGAGAGAGAGTAGAGAGACCCAGTGAAGACCTTTGAAGATCTCTGAAGAAGTGAAGCTACAACTGAAGATTTCAGAAGGTGAGATTTCAACATCTGTTCATCTTATACTGTACCTGAGTGCATCCCAAATGGCACCCTTTTCCCTTTGTAGTGCACTACTTTTGACAAGGGCCCATAGTGAATATGTGTCCCTGGTCATATGTAGCTCTGGTCAAAAGTAGTGCACAACTTAGGGAAAGGGTGCTATTTGGAAACTCGGTCCCTGTGGACCCCCAATGGGTGCACGTGTTTGGACGAGTTTGGGAACGCTGTGCTAAGGAATTCAAGTCTGCTGCCAAACTCAGGTCTCATGTCTTCAACCAAGTACAGTAGATTAGCCTAGCACACAGGAATATGTACGCTCCGCTTGGGGTCCCCAGGACCGAGTTTAGAAAACGCTGCCTTAGCAGTTGCATACGTTATATACATAGCATAGGGTTTCCCTGACCTCCCAAGTACCCCCAGCCGCTCCACTGATTTGATATATTCCAGTACAAGCACAGCTGATTCAGCTAATCACCAAGCCGTTCATTAGTTGAATCTGCTCTGATGTGAAAGTACTGGAACACATCTGATAAGTGGAATGGCTGGAGGTCCACTTGGAATAAAGGGTTCCAAAAGGGTTCTTCAGCTGTCCCCATATGAGAACCCTTTAGGTTCCAGGTAGAACCCTTTTGGTTCCAGGTAGAACCCTTTTGGTTCCAGGTAGAACCCTTTAGGTTCCAGGTAGAACCCTTTTGGGTGCCATGTAGAACCCTCTATGTAAACCCTCTGTGGAAAGGGTTCTACATCGAACCCAAAATATTTCTACCTGGAATGAAAAAGTTTATATCTGGAGCCAAAAAGGGTTCTTCAAATGGTTCTCCTATGGGGACAGTCGAAGAACACCCTTTAGGTTCTAGATATCACCTTTTTTTCTAACAGTGTACTCAACTACAGGTTAGGGGAACACTGCACTCCCCTAATCTCTGAAGTACTCTCTGAATTTTTCTTGACGGCTTCTCTCACTCACTGTCTTGTTGTCTTGTTGTCTGTGTGTCTGTCTCTGTCTGTAATCTCTCTCTCTCTCTCTCTGTCTCTCTCTCTCTCTCTCTCTCTCTCTCTCTCTCTCTCTCTCTCTCTGTCTCTCTTTCTCTCCTCTCTTTCTGTTCTCTCTCTCTTTCTCTCTTTCTGTTCTCTCTCTCTCTCTCTCTCTCTGTCTCTCTCTCTGTCTCTCTCTCTCTCTCTCTCTCTCTCTGTCTCTCTCTCTCTCTCTCTCTGTCTCTCTTTCTCTCCTCTCTTTCTGTTCTCTCTCTCTTTCTCTCTTTCTGTTCTCTCTCTCTCTCTCTCTCTCTCTCTCTCTCTCTCTCTCTCTCTGTCTCTCTCTCTCAGGAGACTATCACCATGGCGATGTTGACCACTCTTCTGCTTCTCAGCGCTCTCTTTGCTCTGGGAGATGCAAGGGGTAGCAGAGGTATTCTGATCAAAGGTTTTAGTGACCTTAACCCAACACCTAGTGACCTAGGTTTTGGGGTGAGAGTCACTGGTTCCTGGTTGGGGCTCCCCCTGTATTCGCTAAAATATAATTCTATACAGGTCTGTTGTGGTTTCATAGTTCTGAAACTGATCTAGGGCTCTATTCAATCTGCATCGTTACAGATTGATTACAGCTGTACAATCTTCCCTCTGTCTTTGTCTTAAATTTGTTGTAGGGGATCGGCAAGATCAGCATCATCATTCTGACTCGGAGGAACACGTTTCTCCTCCGAAAGGTCAGCATCATCACTATGGCTCGGAGGAACACATTTCTCCTCCGAAGGATCGGCATCATCATTCTGACTCGGAGGAACACATTTCTCCTCCGAAGGATCGGCATCATCATTCTGACTCGGAGGAATACATTTCTCCTCCGAAGTATCGGCATGATCGGTCTGACTCGGAGGAATACATTTCTCCTCCGAAAGGTGAGAAACATTTTATCGAGAACCTGATATGCAAACTGCCAACCGGTAAAATGTCAGTTTATGTGATAAAACAAGCAAGCAAAGTGTAGAGAATCATTGTAACATCTAAACCGCTGTGAAATATATTTTCCATAACCAAAAACATTGTATTTTCAGCTGCTTGAAGCCGTCATACAAAACCGAAAGTTAAAGACGAAAAATTGAAATTTAAGAATAGAAGCATAGAAATAGCGCACATAGAACAGATATACTGCTTCTTAGACTTGACTTCAATGAGAATGATAGATCCATAACTCACATTTCTATGTGAATTTAGTCAGGTCGCCCAAAAAGTTACATATTGCAGATATAACGGACTCAAAGTGAATCGGTCATTTTTCAACAACACGTGGTTAGCCGTGGTGTTTTGTTCAGTAACATCACAGCTGGAACGCACTTTTGACCAATCAGATTGTCTGGTGGGAACTAACCATTTCATAATGTTATTTAATGTGATCTCTCCCCCCTACAGGGTGTCATCGCAGAGCCTGCCCACATGGCTGGCCCAGATATAAGACACACTGCTATCACTACGTCCCCCTCGTGACCACATGGCCAGAGGCAGAGGTACCTGGACGTTTGCTGTAGATAATTGAGATCAGCTGTGTGGGTGATTTTAAGTATTGATGGTTTAATGAGAGATCATCCGCTTATTTAAGGATTTTGGACACTGGCCAGCCGGGCTCAATTTCTACAAGCCAGGGTCCAAAATGTGCTATGTGATAATGGAAAATACAATAATTGACCTGCATCTTGGGCTAGTTGGAAACATTTTCTACAAGCCTGGTCTGAAAAGCACTAGCCTTGGGCTAGCTGGGATGCTATCTCCATACCTGTCTGGTGGCCATACATTGTTGCAGTTGACTCTGTAGGTTTAGTCTGTGTTCAACAGGGTTGAGAAACTATAACATGATGTGCTAGTCCTTCTGTTTACCCTTACATTCTACCTCTGTTTAATTCTCTCTCTCTCCTCTCTCGCCTCCCTATCTCTCTCTCTCTCCCCCTCTCTCTCTCTCTCTCACTCTCTCTCCCCTCTCTCTCGCTCCTCTATCGCTCTCTGTCTCTCTCCAGAGGAAATGTTTGCTCTTGGGAGGTAATCTGGCATCAGTGCACAGCCTTCCCCAGTATCGTTTTCTTCAGTCTGTCATCAAGAAGAGTACCAAGAAAGCCCAGCGCACCTGGATTGGAGCCAACGATGCCATCAAGGTCTGTTCAACCCTCATGAACTATATAGATGCATTGATTCTTGATGAATTCCATCTATAAAGGCCTAGTGGTGCCTCACCCCTCATATCAGTTTGTTTTCTGATATTACAAACACTGTATAGCTTCAAGCCATGGTTAAATCATGTTGATCTCATAGATGGTCAGTCCTGGCATCCATAGCTCTGTCTAGGAATCTAAGAGTGGTTACATTTCTCCAGGCCCATCCCTCAGCTATTTACCCAAACAGTGGTGGGTTGCCAATTAGTTATTTTCCAAATCCCAGATTGCCCCTTTAAAGACAGTGATTACAGTGTAAATATATAGTGTTTACTGTGTGCTGGTGATGCATCCTCCTATGTGCTCTGTAGGAGGGTCTTTGGCTGTGGAGTGACGGGTCCAGGTTTAACTACCAGAACTGGGCCCCGGGGCAACCCTCTAACTACAACCATGGTGTTGTGATGGACAACACGAACGGCCGGGAGCATTGCATGGAGATGAACTACGGAGGTACAATGCTGTCACCAGAGTACTCTCCCTCTCATTATACATCAAACATTTGGATAGTTGTAAAATGCATCTGAAAGGGAATTTGTTCCTTTATTAGCTACATATTTATAAAACCAACATAGATACAATACCTACCTTTCTGTGTTTCTCTCTTTCCCAGCTTCCCACCGCCAGAATGATGTTCCCTGCTGGTTTAAACTTCCCTTCCTGTGTTCCAGAAAGCGGTGATGGCTACATTTTAGGAGAGAATACATTGGAGAGGCTCTCAGCATATGAGATTGTTTTAAATAAAGGCACAGTCTGCAATATTACCTTTTGTTCAGTGGTCATTTATACAAAACACCAGCTGGAGATAATTATGAAACTCTGTGGTGTGAAGGTCCAAATAACATACTTGGTGAATGAAATGTTCAACAGTTGCTTCTCACTTTGTAATACTTTTAATTGTAGTCAACATTTTCTACACTCCAGCCAAACTAGAGGTTAGATTTAGAATGGGGCCTGGGTTAATGGTTACTGCACTGTAGTCCACTCCAGCCAAACTAGAGGTTAGATTTAGAATGGGGCCAGGGTTAATGGTTACTGAACTGTAGTCCACTCCAGCCAAACTAGAGGTTAGATTTAGAATGGGGCCAGGGTTAATGGTTACTGAGCTGTAGTCCACTCCAGCCAAACTAGAGGTTAGATTTAGAATGGGGCCAGGGTTAATGGTTACTGAACTGTAGTCCACTCCAGCCAAACTAGAGGTTAGATTTAGAATGGGGCCAGGGTTAATGGTTACTGAACTGTAGTCCACTCCAGCCAAACTAGAGGTTAGATTTAGAATGGGGCCAGGGTTAATGGTTACTGAACTGTAGTCCACTCCAGCCAAATTAGAACAGGGAGGTTCTGATTTGGGGAGCATATACTGCCACCTAGTGGTCATTCATCAGTCCTAAAAACACACACACTCAAACACACCCACAAACACACAAACACACTCCTACTGGTATTCAATGACAGAATGGAGAGGAGAGGAGAGGAGAGGAGAGGAGAGGAGAGGAGAGGAGAGGAGAGGAGAGGAGGAGGAGAGGAGAGGAGAGGAGAGGAGAGGAGAGGAGAGGAGAGGAGAGGAGGAGAGGAGAGGAGAGGAGAGGAGAGGAGAGGAGAGGAGAGGAGAGGAGAGGAGAGGAGAGGAGACGGAGGAGAGGGGAAGGAGAGGAGAGGAGAGGAGAGGAGAGAGGAGAGGAGAGGAGAGGAGAGGAGAGGAGAGGAGAGGAGAGGAGAGGAGAGGAGAGAGAGGAGAGGAGAGAGAGAGGAGAGGAGAGGAGAGGAGAGGAGAGGAGAGGAGAGGAGAGGAGAGGAGGAGAGAGAGGAGAGGAGAGGAGAGGAGAGGAGAGGAGAGGGGAAAGAGAGAGGGAAGAGAGAGAGGAGAGGAGAAAGAGAGAGGGAAGAGAGAGAGGAGAGAAGAGAAAGAGAGAGAAGAGAAGAAAGAGAAGAGAAGAGAAGAGAAGAGAAGAGGAGAGAGAGGAGAGGAGAGGAGAGGAGAGGAGAGGAGAGGAGAGGAGAGTAGAGGAGAGGAGAGGAGAGGAGAGGAGAGGAGAGGAGAGGAGAGGAGAGGAGAGGAGAGGAGAGGAGAGGAGAGGAGAGGTAAGCAAAATTATGAAAATAGTATGAATTTAAATGAATGAAAAAGAGAACTTGGTATTTCAATTGTAGCCTAGGCTATAGATATTTTAGCCAACTAAAACCACCGAGTCTGTCGTAGCTTAACCTACTGGTTTTCCTTTCTCCTCCCTGGAAATTAATTGTACAAATATAGTTGATAAACTGTGTTGTTGATTAGTTGATACAACTGCATAACTGCATAACAACTTTATCTTGGCCAGGTCGCAGTTGTAAATGAGAACCTGTTCTCAACTGGCTTACCTGGTTAAATAAAGGTGAAATAAAAAATTAAATAAATAAATAACAACGTTGTTGATTAGTTGATAAAACACAGGGTTTCCTTAACCTCTCCCCTTGAGTACCTCCAGGCATACAGTAGGTTATGTACCTAACACAGGGTTTCCTTAACCTCTCCTCTGGTACCTCCAGCCATACAGTAGGTTATGTACCTAACACAGGGTTTCCTTAACCTCTCCTCTGGTACCTCCAGCCATACAGTAGGTTATGTACCTAACACAGGGTTTCCTTAACCTCTCCTCTGGTACCTCCAGCCATACAGTAGGTTATGTACCTAACACAGGGTTTCCTTAACCTCTCCTCTGGTACCTCCAGCCATACAGTAGGTTATGTACCTAACACAGGGTTTCCTTAACCTCTCCTCTGGTACCTCCAGCCATACAGTAGGTTATGTACCTAACACAGGGTTTCCTTAACCTCTCCTCTGGTACCTCCAGCCATACAGTAGGTTATGTACCTAACACAGGGTTTCCTTAACCTCTCCTCTGGTACCTCCAGCCATACAGTAGGTTATGTACCTAACACACAGGGTTTCCTTAACCTCTCCTCTGGTACCTCCAGCCATACAGTAGGTTATGTACCTAACACAGGGTTTCCTTAACCTCTCCTCTGGTACCTCCAGCCATACAGTAGGTTATGTACCTAACACAGGGTTTCCTTAACCTCTCCTCTGGTACTACCTCCAGCCATACAGTAGGTTATGTACCTAACACAGGGTTTCCTTAACCTCTCCTCTGGTACCTCCAGCCATACAGTAGGTTATGTACCTAACACAGGGTTTCCTTAACCTCTCCTCTGGTACCTCCATCCATACAGTAGGTTATGTACCTAACACAGGGTTTTCCTTAACCTCTCCTCTGGTACCTCCAGCCATACAGTAGGTTATGTACCTAACACAGGGTTTCCTTAACCTCTCCTCTGGTACCTCCATCCATACAGTAGGTTATGTACCTAACACAGGGTTTCCTTAACCTCTCCTCTGGTACCTCCAGCCATACAGTAGGTTATGTACCTAACACAGGGTTTCCTTAACCTCTCCTCTGGTACCTCCAGCCATACAGTAGGTTATGTACCTAACACAGGGTTTCCTTAACCTCTCCTCTGGTACCTCCAGCCATACAGTAGGTTATGTACCTAACACAGGGTTTCCTTAACCTCTCCTCTGGTACCTCCAGCCATACAGTAGGTTATGTACCTAACACAGGGTTTCCTTAACCTCTCCCTCTGGTACCTACATCCATACAGTAGGTTATGTACCTAACACAGGGTTTCCTTAACCTCTCCTCTGGTACCTCCAGCCATACAGTAGGTTGGTACCTAACACAGGGTTTCCTTAACCTCTCCTCTGGTACCTCCAGCCATACAGTAGCTGTACCTAACACAGGGTTTCCTTAACCTCTCCTTGAGTACCCCCAGCCATTCCACTTATTTAATGTATTCCACAGCTGATTCAAATAGTCAACTAATCTTTGCCCAAGTGTTTCCATTATTTTGATAGTTACCTGTATATACAGTACACACGTATGTGGACAAAAGTATGTGGACACCTGCTTGTCGAATTCCAAAATCATGTGTATTAATATGGAGTTGGTTCCCCCCTTTGCTGCTATAACAGCCTCCACTCTTCTGGGAAGGCTTTCTACTAGATGTTGGAACATTGCTGCGGGGACTTGCTTCCATTCAGCCACAAGAGCATTAGTGAGGTCGGGCACTGATGTTGGGCGATTAGGCCTGGCTCGCAGTCGGCGTTCCAATTAATCCCAAAGGTGTTCGATGGGTTGAGGTCAGGGCACTGTGCAGGCCAGTCAAGTTTTTCTACGCCGAAATCTACAAACCATTTCTGTATGGACCTCGCTTTGTGCAGGGGGGCATTGTTGTGCTGAAATAGGAAAGGGCCTTCCCCAAACTGTTGCCACGAAGTTGGAAGCACAGAATGGTCTAGAATGTCATTGTATGCTGTAGCGTTAAGATTTCCCTTCACTGGAACTAAGGGGCCTAGCCCGAACCATGAAAAACAGCCCCAGACCATTATTCCTCCTCCACCAAACTTTACAGTTGGCACTTTGCATTGGGGCAGGGAGCGTTCTCCTGGCATCCGCCAAACCCAGATTTGTCCATCGGACTGCCAGATGGTGAAGCGTGATTCATCACTCCAGAGAATGCATTTCCACTGCTGCAGAGTCTAATGGCGGCGAGCTTTACACCACTCCAACCGACGCTTAACTTTGCTCATGGTGATCTGAGGCTCGGCCATGGAAACCCATTTCATGAAGCTCCCTGACGTTGCGTCCAGAGGCAGTTTGGAACTTGGTAGTGAGTGTTGCAACCGAGGACAGACGGTATGCGCTACGTGCTTCAGCACTCGGCCGTCCCGTTCTGTGAACTTGTGTGGCCTACCACTTTGCGGCTGAGCCGTTGTTGCTCCTAGACGTTTCCACTTCACAATAACAGCACTTACAGTTGACCGGGGGCAGCTCTAGCAGGGCAGAAATTTGACGAACTGACGGTGCCATCCTATGACGGTGCCACGTTGAAAGTCACTGAGCTCTTCAGTACGGGCCATTCCACTGCCAATGTTTGTCCATGGAGATTGCATGGCTGTGTGCTCGATTCTATACACCAGTCAGCAACGGGTTTCGCTGAAATAGCCGAATCCACAAATTTGAAAGGTTGACCACGTACTTTTGTCCATGTGTATATAAAGTGTAGTAAGCACATGAAGCTCCTGTCAGTAGGTTATATACTGGAAAGCAAATGGATCACGCTGCTTCAAGTGTATCAGCGATCTAATGAGCTGGTCCCATGCCTGTTTGGCTCCAGTGGTGGAAAAGGTACCCAATTGTCATACTTGAGTAAAAGTAAAGATACCTTAATAGAAAATGACTCAAGTAAAAGTCACCCAGTAAAATACTACTTGAGTAAAAGTCTAAAAGTATTTGGTTTTAAATATACTTATGTATCAAAAGTAAATGTTATTTCTAAAATATACTTAAGTATCAAAAGTAAAACTATAAACATTTCACATTCCTTATATTATGCAAACCAGACGACACAACTTTCTTGTTTTTTAAATTTACTTTAATTTATGGATAGCCAGGGGCACACTCCAACACTCAGATATAATTTACAAACAAAGCATTTGTGTTTAGTGAGACTGCCAGATCAGAGGCAGTAGGGATGACCAGGGATGTTCTCTCGATAAGTGCAAGAATTTGACAATTTTTCTGTCCTGCTAAGCATTTGAAATGTAACGAGTACTTTTGGGTGTCAGGGAAAATGTATGGAGTAAAAAGTATATTATTTTATTTAGGAATGTAGTGAAGTAAAAGTAAAAGTTGTCAAAAATAGAAATAGTAAAGTAAAGTACAGATACCCCCAAAAAAGACTTAAGTAGTACTTTAAAGTATTTTTACACCACTGTTCGGCTCCTCCTGCGAATGATGTAATTCCCCAGTGGGAATTTTGTGGTGCGTTTGGATTCTGTCAAAAACTCAGAGATACAAGTTCCTCTAAACTTCAGCACACTAGCTGGCATTATGAAGTGTATACTTCCTCTAACCTTCAGCACACTAGCTGGCATTATGAAGTGTATACTTCCTCTAACCTTCAGCACACTAGCTGGCATTATGAAGTGTATACTTCCTCTAACCTTCAGCTGACTAGCTAGCATTATGAAGTGTATACTTCCTCTAACCTTCAGCACACTAGCTAGCATTATGAAGTGTATACTTCCTCTAACATTCAGCACACTAGCTGGCATTATGAAGTGTATACTTCCTCTAACCTTCAGCTGACTAGCTAGCATTATGAAGTGTATACTTCCTCTAACCTTCAGCACACTAGCTAGCATTATGAAGTGTATACTTCCTCTAACCTTCAGCACACTAGCTAGCATTATGAAGTGTATACTTCCTCTAACCTTCAGCACACTAGCTAGCATTATGAAGTGTATACTTCCTCTAACCTTCAGCACACTAGCTAGCATTATGAAGTGTATACTTCCTCTAACCTTCAGCTGACTAGCTAGCATTATGAAGTGTATACTTCCTCTAACCTTCAGCACACTAGCTAGCATTATGAAGTGTATACTTCCTCTAACCTTCAGCACACTAGCTGGCATTATGAAGTGTATACTTCCTCTAACCTTCAGCTGACTAGCTAGCATTATGAAGTGTATACTTCCTCTAACCTTCAGCACACTAGCTAGCATTATGAAGTGTATACTTCCTCTAACCTTCAGCACACTAGCTGGCATTATGAAGTGTATACTTCCTCTAACCTTCAGCTGACTAGCTAGCATTACTTCCTCTAACCTGACAGTGTTATGAAGTACTTCCTCTAACCTTCAGCACACTAGCTAGCATTATGAAGTGTATACTTCCTCTCTAACCTTCAGCACACTAGCTAGCATTATGAAGTGTATACTTCCTCTAACCTTCAGCACACTAGCTAGCATTATGAAGTGTATACTTCCTCTAACCTTCAGCACACTAGCTAGCATAGCTATTATGAAGTGTATACTTCCTCTAACCTTCAGCACACTAGCTAGCATTATGAAGTGTATACTTCCTCTAACCTTCAGCACACTAGCTAGCATTATGAAGTGTATACTTCCTCTAACCTTCAGCACACTAGCTAGCATTATGAAGTGTATACTTCCTCTAACCTTCAGCACACTAGCTAGCATTATGAAGTGTATACTTCCTCTAACCTTCAGCACACTAGCTAGCATTATGAAGTGTATACTTCCTCTAACCTTCAGCACACTAGCTAGCATTATGAAGTGTATACTTCCTCTAACCTTCAGCACACTAGCTAGCATTATGAGTCTTCAAGATGGCAGGAGACTTATTTATGTCACACCCTGATCTGTTTCACCTGTCCTGTGCTTGTCTCCACCCACCTCCAGGTGTCGTCCATCTTCCCCATTATCCCCTGGGTATTTATACCTGTGTTTTCTGTTTGTCTGTTGCCAGTTCGTCTTGTCTCGTCAAGCCTACCCACGGTTTTCCCGTACTCCTGTTTTGCTCTAGTCCCTGTTTTTCCCGGTTTTGACCATTCTGCCTGCCCTGACCCTGAGCCTGCCTGCCGTGTCTGTACCTTTCGGACTCTGCTCTGAATTACTGACCTCTATCTGCCCTTGACCTGTCGTTTGCCTGCCCCCTGTTTTTGTAAATACACCTTTTGCTATTTCGAACTGGCTCCGGAACCCTATTGACTGCTTGAGGTTATGAAGGCTAGGGGGACGAGGGAGGCTCCGGAACCCTATTGACTGCTTGAGGTTATGAAGGCTAGGGGGACGAGGGAGGCTCCGGAACCCTATTGACTGCTTGAGGTTATGAAGGCTAGGGGGACGAGGGAGGCTCCGGAACCCTATTGACTGCTTGAGGTTATGAAGGTTAGGGGGACAAGGGAGGCTCCGGAACCCTATTGACTGCTTGAGGTTATGAAGGCTAGGGGGACGAGGGAGGCTCCGGAACCCTATTGACTGCTTGAGGTTATGAAGGCTAGGGGGACGAGGGAGGCTCCGGAACCCTATTGACTGCTTGAGGTTATGAAGGCTAGGGGGACGAGGGAGGCTCCGGAACCCTATTGACTGCTTGAGGTTATGAAGGCTAGGGGGACGAGGGAGGCTCCGGAACCCTATTGACTGCTTGAGGTTATGAAGGCTAGGGGGACGAGGGAGGCTCCGGAACCCTATTGACTGCTTGAGGTTATGAAGGCTAGGGGGACGAGGGAGGCTCCGGAACCCTATTGACTGCTTGAGGTTATGAAGGCTAGGGGACTAGGGAGGCTCCGGAATCTGCACGGCAAGCGGTACCGGAGTGCCAAGTGTAGGTCCGGTACCGCTTGCCGTGCAGTAGCAGAGAGAACAGTCTATGACTTGGGGGACTGGAGTCTTTAAAAATGTTTTGGGCCTTCCTCTGACACCGCCTGGTATATAGGTCCTGATTGGCAGGAAGCTTGGCCCCAGTGATGTACTGGACCATACGCATTACCCTCTGTAGCGCCTTACGGTCGGATGCCGAGCAGTTGCCATACCAGGCGGTGATGCAACCGGTCAGATGCTCTTGATGGCGCAGCTGTAGAACTTTTTGAGGATCTGGAGACCCATGCCAGATCTTTTCAGTCTCTGAGGGGGGAAAGGTGTTGTCATGCCCTCTTCACAACTGTCTTGGTGTGTTTGGACTATGATAGTTTGTTGGTGATGTGGACACCAAGGAACTTCAAGCTAGGAGGGCTAGGGAGGGCTAGGAGGGATAGGACAGCTAGGGAGGGCTAGGGAGGGCTAGGAGGGCTGGGAGGGCTAGGGAGGGCTAGGACGCCTAGGGAGGGCTAAGACGGCTAGGGAGGGCTAGGGAGGGCTAGGAGGCTCTTACAACTGAGAGTGAGTGACAGTAGTCCTGTAGTTACAGGCTAGGAAGGGCTAGGGAGGGCTAGGGAAGGCTGGGAGGGCTAGGGAGCAGGGAGGGCTAAGACGGCTAGGGAGGGCTAGGGAGGGCTAGGAGGGCTAGGGAGGGCTAGGGAGGGCTAGGAGGCTCTTACAGGCTGAGAGGGCTGGACAGAGGGCTGTAGGGAGGGCTAGGGAGGGCTAGGGAGGGCTAGGAGGGCTAGGGAGGGCTAGGAGGCTAGGAGGGAGAGTGGAGGGCAGTAGGACCCTAGTAGTTAAGACGGCTAGGGAGGGCTAGGGAGGGCTAGGAGAGCTAGGGAGGCCTAGGGAGGGTCAGTAAACTAGTGGAATGAATGATCAGTAAGAGCTAGAATGAAGGATCAGGGAGGGCGAGTGGAATGAAGGATCAGTAAACTAGTGGAATGGGATCAGTAAACTAGTGGAATGAAGGATCAGTAAACTAGTGGAAGAAGGATCCGTAAACTAGGGAATGAAGGATTCAGTAAACTAGTGGAGGCTAGAAGGATCAGTCTAGGGAGGGAAGGGATCAGTAAACTAGTGGAATGAAGGATCAGTAAACTAGGGAGGGCTGAAGGATCAGTAAACTAGTGGAATGAAGGATCAGTAAACTAGTGGAATGAAGGATCAGTAAACTAGTGGAATGAAGGATCAGTAAACTAGTGGAATGAAGGATCAGTAAACTAGTGGAATGAAGGATCAGTAAACGAGTGGAAGGAAGGATCAGTAAACGAGTAGAATGAAGGATCAGTAAACTAGTAGAATGAGGGATCAGTAAACTAGTGGAATGAAGGATCAGTAAACTAGTGGAATGAAGGATCAGTAAACTAGTAGAATGAAGGATCAGTAAACTAGTGGAATGAGGGATCAGTAAACTAGTAGAATGAAGGATCAGTAAACTAGTAGAATGAGGGATCAGTAAACTAGTAGAATGAAGGATCAGTAAACTAATGGAATGAGGGATCAGTAAAGTAGTAGAATGAAGGATCAGTAAACTAGTGGAATGAGGAATCACTCCTCTCCTCTTGATCCGAACCACAGGGAGGAGCATTGAAGGAGAGAAGTAACTCTCCTCCTCCTCTCATGTTCTGTCTTTCATCCATCCTTTCTCTCTCGTCTCTCATGTTCTGTCTGTCGTATTCCTCCTCCATCTGTTCTTCCTCTTGGTCTTCCTCCCTCATTGCGTCTCTGTTCCCGAACAGTTTGTGAAGTTGGAGTCCCTCGTCGCCTAGCGACCTGTTCAACAGCCTCTGCCCTATGACCTCCTCCTCCCTCCTCTTCCTCCCCCTCTCCTCTGCACTCCTCTGTTGCAACAGTTACTTTCTTCTCCATCTTTAGAGGCATGCTAGACTTCCGGGGTTTCTTCTTGGGGGTGGGGTCAGCGGAAGCACACCAACCTCCCTGATTGGATGACCCGAGATCCTTGGCCCCTCCCATTGACCCGCAGGAAGAAGCCAATTGGTTTAACAGAGACGAGGAGGAGGGAGAAGGGGAGAAGAAGGGAGCGAGGGGAGAGGAGGAGGAGGAGGAGGGAGGAGGGGGGATCTGTAGCGTAGCATGGTAGAACTGAGACAATGGTTGCACTTCACCCAGAGAAGAAACCGATAGCTGGGTCTGTAAGGGGGACAGAGCAGCAGTGATGCCCACTGAGGGATGCACTGTCCCGGGGAAGATAGGCCCCCTGTGGGGGTCTGGGCTAGAGGGTCTGTCTGGCTCTGGGTTGGAGTGGGGGGCAAGGGTGGGGTTTGCAGGGTGAGTCAGGAGTGAGTGCAGGGGGGTGTATTGCTGTTGCTGTCGTGGGTGGTTTAGGGGTACGGCTGTGGCTATGTTGTGGGGCCCCTGTTGTTTATGGGGTTTGTCATAGGTGTGTGTGTGTTTACTATAGGTGTGTGTGTGTTGTGTGTGTATATGTTTGCAGCCTCCCCGTCCCGTCTCCCCGTTGACCTGTCCTGTCCCCTGTCTGTCTCCCCGTCCTGTGTGTGTCCTGTCTCCCCGTCCTGTCTCCCTGTCCTGTCTCCCTGTCCCGTCTCCCCGTCCTGTCTCCCTGTCCCGTCTCCCCGTCCTGTCTCCCTGTCCCGTCTCCCTGTCCTATCTCCCTGTCCCGTCTCCCTGTCCTGTCTCCCTGTCCCGTCTCCCCGTCCTGTCTCCCTGTCCCGTCTCCCTGTCCTGTCTCCCTGTCCCTGTACCTGTGTGGTGTTGGTGCTTGTCTGAGCGTAGCCATGTGTAGTCTGGGGTTGGGGTTAGCGCTGTGTCTGTTGCGGCTCCTCAGTGAGCTAAACACCATACCACACCCATCCACAGTGCACCCGTGCTTTATCTTCAGGTGGACCGCGTTGTAGTGGATCTTTAACGTTCCTCTGTCGTAGAAGCTCTTACCACAGGCGCCACAGCACACCCTGCCCTTACGGAGGGAGGGTGAGGCCTCAGGGAAGAGCCGGCCCTTAGGGAGGGAGGAGGAGGAGCAGGGGGGAGAGGACACATCAGGGAAGAGCCTGTCGTTACGGCGGGAGGAGGAGGAGGAGGAGGAGGAGGAGGAGGAAGGGCGGGACACCACACAGAACAAGCTCTGGGCCAGCTTAGAAAGAGAGGAGGAGGATGGAGAGGAGGAAGAGAGAGAGGAGTAGGAAGAGAGAGAGAAGGAGGAAGAGAGGGATGATGTGTTGTTGTTGTTGTCGTTTTTGGACAGCCCAAAGTTCTTCTTCTGTAGCTCAGGGTTGGTTACTAGGTAACTGGGTCGACGGCGGTGGCGGCGTTGATCGTCATGGTTACCGGCCGGCTGTTGCTGGTCGTCGTCGCGGTGTGGCTGCCGTGACGACGACCTCATCGGTGACTCATCGTGTTCAGGTTTAGGTTCCATCGTCTTGGTCCCAGTACCGTTTCCTCCTCCAAGACCATTAACGGCAGCCAGTACCGGACTCAACAAGTTACCACATGGAGACACAGACAGAGACCCAGACTCAGACACACTGCTTTCTGACTGGTGCTGTGGTCCTTCGCTCTGTTTGACCCTCCCGGGCCTCCGTAGTCCACCCAGCCTGGTGGGAGGGGCCAAACCCAGCAAGGGGGAGGGGCTATGGAACTGGAATGGGAGGAGCATAGAGAGACTGGCGGGGAAGTTATCAAAAAGGTGGAGACCAGCAGGACTGCCCTTCTCAAAATGACAGACACTCGCAGGACTGCTTTTCACAAAATGGTGGACACTCGCCGGACCGCCCTTCTCAAAATGGTGCCCGGTCGATGGACTGCCCTTCTCAAAATGGTGGCCGGTCGCCGGACTGCCCTTCTCAAAATGGTGGATGCTAGCAGGACTGCCCTTCTCAAAATGGTGGAAACTCTCAGGACTGCCCTTCTCAAAATGGTGGACATTCAAAGGACCGTCCTTCTCAAAATGGTGGTTGGACCCAGGACTGCCCATCTCAAAATGCCCGCTCTGCCCGTTGACCAATAAGTCCTGAAAGAACATGAGCTCTACGATTGTCCGCGTCTCTCCAAACCTCAGGAACTGTTGTAGGGTCACAATCTCTTCCTTATGACAGACCACCGTCCAACGGTCCAATACGCTGCCGGAGGAGTCCTAGAGGGGGGAGAGGGGAGAAAAAGAGAGGAGCCTTGCTATTGAGAGAGGCCGACGTAGGGAGACCTGGCTCTCAAGAGAAGACAGGCTATGTGCACACTGCCCACACAATGAGGTGGAAACTGAGCTGCACTTCCTAACCTCCTGCCAAATGTGTGACCATATTAGAGACACATATTTCCCTCAGATTACACAGACGCACCAGTGGTTATCCCTTAACGCACAAGTGGTTATCTCCACCCTGCTACCACAAAAATACTTCCACCCTGCTACCATACAGGGTTCCAGACCTTGGCCGAACGCCATGACCGAGCGTTTAACACATTGCTGGAGCCACGGGTTGTCTTTTAGGCAGCGTACCACGACGGTAACCTCCTCAGTAACCCGGCTGTTAGCTGGAGAGTCGGGGACTTGTAGGGCATTTCTCGCTCAGCCTTCCACAAGCTTCCCACAATAAGTTGGGTGAATTTTGGCCCATTCCTCCTGACAGAGCTGGTGTAACTGAGTCAGGTTTGTAGGCCTCCTTGCTCGCACGTGCTTTTTCAGTTCTGCCCACAAAGTTTTCTATAGGATTGAGGTCAGGGCTTTGTGATGGCCACTCCAATACCATGACTTTGTTGTCCTTAAGCCATTTTGCCACAACTTTGGAAGTATGCTTGGGGTCATTGTCCATTTGGAAGACCCATTTGCGACCAAGCTTTAACTTCCTGACTGATGTCTTGAGATGTTGCTTCAATATAGCCACATAATTTTCCTTCCTCATGATGCCATCTATTTTGTGAAGTGCACCAGTCCCTCCTGCAGCAAAGCACCCCCACAGTATGATGCTGCCACCCCCATGCTTCACGGTTGGGATGATGTTCTTCGACTTGCAAGCACCCCTTTTTCCGCCAAACATAACGATGGTCATTATGGCCAAACAGTTCTATTTTTGTTTAATCAGACCAGAGGACATTTCTCCAAAAAGTACGATCTTTGTCCCCATGTGCAGTTGCAAACCGTAGTCTGGCTTTTTTATGGCGGTTTTGGAGCAGTGGCTTCTTCCTTGCTGAGCGGCCTTTCAGGTTATGTCGATATAGGACTCGTTTTACTGTGGATATAGATACATTTGTACCTGTTTCCTCCAGCATCTTCACAAGGTCCTTTGCTGTTGTTCTGGGATTGATTTGCACTTTTCGCACCAAAGTATGTTAATCTCTAGGAGATTCTTCCTGAGCGGTATGACGGCTGCGTGGTCCCATGGTGTTTATACTTAAGTACTATTGTTTGTACAGATGAACGTGGTACCTTCAGGCATTTGGAAATTGCTCCCAAGGATCAACCAGACTTGTGGAGGTCTACAATCTTTTTTCTGAGGTCTTGGCTGATTTCTTTTGATTTTCCATGATGTCAAGCAAAGAGGCACTGAGTTTGAAGGTAGGCCTTGAAATACATCCACAGGTACACCTCCAATTGACTCAAATGATGTCAATTAGTCTATCAGAAGCTTCTAAAGCCATGACATCATTTTCTGGAATTTTCCAAGCTGTTTAAAGGCACAGTCAACTTAATGTATGTAAACTTCTGACCCACTGGAATTGTGATACAGTAAATTATAAGTGAAATAATCTGTCTGTAAACAATTGTTGGAAAAATTACTTGTGTCATGCACAAAGTAGATGTCCTAACCGACTTGCCAAAACTATAGTTTGTTAACAAGAAATTTGTGGAGTGGTTGAAAAACAAGTTTTAATGACTCCAACCAAAGTGTATGTAAACTTCCGACTTCAACTGTATCTACCTCAATTACCTCGTACCCCTGCAAATCGACTCGGTACTATTTATCCAAGTTATCGTTACTCATTGTGTATTTATTATAACTTTTTTATTACATGTTTTACTTTTCTATTATTTCTCTATTTTCTCTCTCTCTGCGTTGTTGGGAAGGGTCCTTAAGTAAGCATTTCACTTTGAGTCTACACCTGTTGTTTACGAAGCATGTGGCGATATTTCTTTATTTTATTTTGTATTTTATTTGAATCAGGAACAGAGACACAGAGAACCATCTATAAATCTCACAACATGACAGAATCACAAACACAGACACAGAGAACCATCTATAAATCTCACAACATGACAGAATCAGGAACAGAAGCACAGGAGGAGGATGACTGTATAACCATGACAAACTTACCCTCATTTACTCTGTGTGTGTGTGTGTGTGTGTGTTTGTGTGTGTGTCACTCTACTCCTGTTCTAGCTGGTCTGTGTGTTGACCCACTGTCCTATTCACTACTGGGCTGATGACAGCCTATCACTGACTCACTGTCCTACTCACTACTGGGCTGATGACAGCCTATCACTGACTGACTCACTGTCCTACTCACTACTGGGCTGATGGCAGCCTATCACTGACCTGACTCACTACTGGGCTGATGACAGCCTATCACTGACTGACTCACTACTGGGCTGATGACAGCCTATCACTGACTGACTCACTGTCCTACTCACTACTGGGCTGATGACAGCCTATCACTGACTGACTCACTGTCCTACTCACTACTGGGCTGATGGCAGCCTATCACTGACTCACTGTCCTACTCACTACTGGGCTGATGGCAGCCTATCACTGACTCACTGTCCTACTCACTACTGGGCTGATGGCAGCCTATCACTGACTGACTCACTACTGGGCTGATGGCAGCCTATCACTGACTCACTGTCCTACTCACTACTGGGCTGATGGCAGCCTATCACTGACTGACTCACTACTGGGCTGATGACAGCCTATCACTGACTGACTCACTGTCCTACTCACTACTGGGCTGATGACAGCCTATCACTGACTGACTCACTGTCCTACTCACTACTGGGCTGATGACAGCCTATCACTGACTGACTCACTACTGGGCTGATGGCAGCCTATCACTGACTCACTGTCCTACTCACTACTGGGCTGATGACAGCCTATCACTGACTCACTGTCCTACTCACTACTGGGCTGATGACAGCCTATCACTGACTGACTCACTACTGGGCTGATGACAGCCTATCACTGACTGACTCACTGTCCTACTCACTACTGGGCTGATGACAGCCTATCACTGACTGACTCACTGTCCTACTCACTACTGGGCTGATGGCAGCCTATCACTGACTCACTGTCCTACTCACTACTGGGCTGATGACAGCCTATCACTGACTCACTGTCCTACTCACTACTGGGCTGATGACAGCCTATCACTGACTGACTCACTGTCCTACTGGCACACAGACACACCCTACCTCTATCCCTCCTACCTGTAGTATGTACCCTACCTGTAGTATGTACCCTACCTGTAGTATGTACCCTACCTGTAGTATGTACCCTACCTCTATCCCTCCTACCTGTAGTATGTACCCTACCTGTAGTATGTACCCTACCTGTAGTATGTACCCTACCTGTAGTATGTACCCTACCTGTAGTATGTACCTTACCTGTAGTATGTACCTTACCTGTAGTATGTACCCTACCTGTAGTATGTACCCTACCTGTAGTATGTACCCTACCTGTAGTATGTACCTTACCTGTAGTATGTACCCTACCTGTAGTATGTACCCTACCTGTAGTATGTACCCTACCTGTAGTATGTACCCTACCTGTAGTATGTACCCTACCTGTAGTATGTACCCTACCTGTAGTATGTACCCTACCTGTAGTATGTACCCTACCTGTAGTATGTACCCTACCTGTAGTATGTACCCTACCTGTAGTATGTACCCTACCTGTAGTATGTACCTTACCTGTAGTATGTACCCTACCTGTAGTATGTACCCTACCTGTAGTATGTACCCTACCTGTAGTATGTACCCTACCTGTAGTATGTACCCTACCTGTAGTATGTACCCTACCTGTAGTATGTACCCTACCTGTAGTATGTACCCTACCTGTAGTATGTACCCTACCTGTAGTATGTACCCTACCTGTAGTATGTACCCTACCTGTAGTATGTACCCTACCTCTATCCCTCCTACCTGTAGTATGTACCCTACCTGTAGTATGTACCCTACCTGTAGTATGTACCCTACCTGTAGTATGTACCCTACCTGTAGTATGTACCCTACCTGTAGTATGTACCCTACCTGTAGTATGTACCCTTACCTGTAGTATGTACCCTACCTCTATCCCTCCTACCTGTAGTATGTACCCTACCTGTAGTATGTACCCTACCTGTAGTATGTACCCTACCTCTATCCCTCCTACCTGTAGTATGTACCCTACCTGTAGTATGTACCCTACCTGTAGTATGTACCCTACCTGTAGTATGTACCCTACCTGTAGTATGTACCCTCTGCAGTAGTCTTGTAGGGTCCACCCCAGACTGTGTAGTATGTATAGGACCTGCAAGACAAGACATTAACAGTAATGAGCAGTTATAACCTTTACTTATTCTGCATGTTATTGTGTTATAGCCTGAATTTTAAATGGTTTAAATTGAGATTTTGTGTCAATGATCTACACACAATACCCCGATAACGTCCAAATGGATGTTTGGTTGTCGAACATTTTAGAAACGAATTAAAAATGAAAAGCTGAAATATCTTCAGTCAATAAGTATTCAACCCTTTTGTTATGGAAAGCCTAAATAAATTCAGGATAAAAAATTTACTAAACAAGTCACATAAGTTGCATGAAGTCACTCTGTGTTCAATAATAGTGTTTAACATGATTTTTGAATGACTACCTCATCTCTGTACCCCGCACATACAATTATCTCTAAGGTCCCTAAGTCGAGCAGTGAATTTCAAACATAGATTCAACAACAAAGACCATGGAGGTTTTCCAATGCCTTGCAAAGAAGGGAACAGATTTTTTTTTTTTTAAGCAAACGCTGAATGTCCCTTTGGGCATGGTGAAGTTATTAATTACACTTTGGATGGTGTATCAATACACCCAGTCACTACAAAGATGCAGGCGTCCTTCCTAACTCAGTTGCCGGAGAGGAAGGAAACAGCTCAGGGATTTCACCATGAGGCCAATCGTGACGTTAAACATTTACAGAGTTTAATGGCTGTGATAGGAGAAAACTGAGGATGGCTCAACAACATTGTAGTTACTCCACAATACTAACCTAAATGACAGAGTGAAAAGAAGGAAGCCTGTACAGAATAAACATATTCCAAAACATGCATCCTGTTTGCAACAAGGCACTAAAGTAATACTGCAATGAACTTTTTGTCCTGAATACAAAGCGTTATGTTTGAGGCAAATCAAACACAACACATCACTAAGTACCACTCTTCATATTTTCAAGCGTGGTGGTGGCTGCATCATGTTATGGGTATGCTTGTAATTGTTAAGGACTGATGAGTTTTTCAGGATAAAAAATAAAGGGAATACAGCTATAAGCACAGAAAAAATCCTAGAGGAAAACCTGGTTCAGTCTGCTTTCCAACAGACACTGGGAGATGAATTCACCTTTCAGCAGGACAATAACCTAAAACACAAGGCCAAATATACACTGGAGTTGCTTACCAAGAAGACAATGAATGTTCCTGAGTGGCCTAGTTAAAGTTTTGACTTAAATCGGCTTGGAAATCTATGGCAAGACTTGAAAATGGCTGTCTAGCAATGATCAACTTGACAGAGCTTGAATAATTTTAATAATAGGCTAATATTGTACAATCCAGGTGTGGAAAGCTCTTAGAGACTTACCCAGAAAGACGCACAGATGCAATCGCCGCCAAAGGTGCATCTACAAAGTATTGACTCAGGGGTGTGAATACTTACACTACCAGTCAAAAGTTTGGACACACCTACTCATTCAAAGATTTTTCTTTATTTTTTACAATATTTTACATTGTAGAATAATAGTGAAGACATCAAAACTATGAAATAACACATATGGAATCATGTAGTAACCAAAAAAGTGTTAAACAAATCAAAATATATTTTATATTTGAGATTCTTCAAATAGCCACCCTTTGCCTTGATGACAGCTTTGCACACTCTTGGCATTCTCTCAACCAGCTTCACCTGGAATGCTTTTCCAACAGTCTTGAAGGAGTTCCCACATATGCTGAGCACTTGTTGGCTGCTTTTCCTTCACTCTGCGGTCCGACTCATCCCAAACCATCTCAATTGGGTTGAGGTCGGGTGATTGTGGAGGCCAGGTCATCTGATGCAGCACTCCATCACTCTCCTTCTTGGTAAAATAGCCCTTACACAGCCTGGAGGTGTGTTGGGTCATTGTCCTGTTGAAAAACAAATGATAGTCCCACTAAGCCCAAACCAGATGGGATGGCGTATTGCTGTAGAATGCTATGGTAGCCATGCTGGTTAAGTGTGCCTTCAATTCTAAATAAATCACAGACAGTGTCACCAGCAAAGCACCCCACACCATAACACCGCCTCCTCCATGCTTTACGGTGGGAAATACACATGCGGAGATCATCCGTTCACCCACACCGCGTCTCACAAAGACACGGCGGTTGGAACCCAAAATCTCCAATTTGGACTCCAGACCAAATTTCCACTGGTCTGAGGTCCATTGTTCGTGTTTCTTGGTCCAAGCAAGTCTCTTCTTGTTATTGGTGTCCTTTAGTAGTGGTTTCTTTGCAGCAATTCGACCATGAAGGCCTGATTCACACAGTCCCCTCTGAACAGTTGATGTTGAGATATGTCTGTTACTTGAAATCTGTGAAGCATTTATTTGGGCTGCAATTTCTGAGGCTGGTAACTCTAATGAACTTATCCTCTGCAGCAGAGGTAACACTGGGTCTTCCATTCCTGTTGCGGTCCTCATGAAATCCAGTTTCATCAAAGCGCTTGATGGTTTTTGCGACTGCACTTGAAGAAACTTTCAAAGTTCTTGACATTTTCCGTATTGACTGACCTTCATGTCTTAAAGTAATGATGGACTGTCGTTTCTCTTTGCTTATTTGAGCTGTTCTTGCCATAATATGGACTTGGTCTTTTACCAAATAGGGCTATCTTCTGTATACCCCCCTACCTTGTCACAACACAACTGATTGGATCCAACGCATTCCATAAATTAACTTTTAAGAAGGCACACCTGTTAATTGAAATGCATTCCAGGTGAATACCTCATGAAGCTGGTTGAGAGAATGCCAAGAGTGTGCAAAGCTGTCATCAAGGCAAAGGTTGGCTATTTGAAGAATCACAAATGTAAAATATATTTTGATTTGTTTAACACTTTTTTGGTTACTACATGATTCCATATGTGTTATTTAATAGTTTTGATGTCTTCACTATTATTCTACAATGTAAAAAATATTTAAAATAAAGAAAAACCCTTGAATGAGTAGGTGAGTAGGTGTTTTGACTGTATGTAAATTACATATTTCTGTATTTCATTTTCAATAAATGTGCAAACATTTCTAAAAACATGTTTTCACTTCATCATTATAGTGAAGTGAAAACATTAGAATTCAGGCTGTAAAACAAAATATGGAATAAGTCAAGGGGTGTGAAGGCACTGTAAATACATGTATAACGATTTATGAAGCATTTATAATAATTTTATAATCATTTATTAGCATATATGATATCCATTTCTAAACATGCATAAGGATGTATAATGGATTGTTAATGATATACTGACTAAGTCACTCTTGAAATGAGCATCTGTTAAATTACCTAAATGTAATTTAAATGTAAAATGAAAGTACAATGGCTTATTCATGAAAGTGTATTATTGATATTATTATTTATTATTAATATTTTATTATCATATTATTCTATATTATTGTTATTATTATTAAGAGGTATTATTATTATGTAATAGTATATTATTATACCGTACCTGATCCTGGGTCAGTACACTCAGCAGTCTGTCTAATAGGATCTTCAGTCTGATGGGAAGAGCCGTGGCTCCATGGAGGACCAGGTAGGCCAGGTCAAATACTACCCCAGGATGGGCCACCTCTACCTGGGTAGCAGGGAGCAGGGGCTGGGCGGGCTGGAAGAACTTGTTCAATGCTGGAGGTTGAGGAAGAGTGGAGAATATACACAATATGTTCACAGCAGTAAATTGTTTCTTTCTCTGAATTGTGCAGCTGGAGAACTCTCTGGGGATCGGATTCATGTTGATCGATTTAGAGTGAGTGAGTGAGTCTCTCTCTCTCTCTCTCTCTCTCTCTCTCTCTCTATATATATATATATATATATATATATTATTTTTTTTTTTTTTTCCTCAGCCGGCCACTTATTTGAAAGAATGGTTTTTGAAAATGCCTTGAAAGTTCCACTAGAGGGAGTCCTTTATTCACCTCTAAACAGACAGCAGAGAATAATGCACTTGCAGGCACTCACTCTTTTGAACCATTTTATCTCTTAGAAACACGGACCAGGGGTTCCTTACATTAAACACAACAACAGGAATGATAGGACTGCTAGGTCAAGGAGACCTATTTCTGGGAGAACAAATAAGTGGGTATACAAAAATTATATGCTAATGTATGAGTTTGCATTGGTTAATGCCCAATGTGACATAGGCGTACAAAACATTTACTCAGGCGTCTCTGGACATCGTATGAGCATTTTGCATGCATTGAATTTCAGAAATTCACATTTTTGACAATGTACGAAACGATTTTTGATTTTCTTCGCCAATCTCTGTGAGTGTAATTACAAAGATCGGCTACCAGATGGTGTTTATTGGTCTAGTGGTTTCCGTATTTATGTTATTTATTTATTTACAGACACTTTACCAGGTGTTTGAAGACAATGTTAACATTAGGCTTTAAAGGGTTAAACAAGAAGAGTCAAAATAACCACAAGGCCACAACCTCCACACCACAACCTCCACACCACAACCCCCCACACCACAACCCCCACCACAACCACAACACCCCAACACCACAACCCCCACAACAACACCCACACACCTCAACACGACAACCTCACACACCACAACCCCCACACCACAACACCCACACCCTCCACACACAACCTCCACACGACAACCTCCACACCCCAACCTCCACACCACACAACCTCCACACCACAACCTCCACACCACAACCTCCACACCACAACCTCCACACCACAACCTCCACACCACAACCCCCACACCACAACCACAACCCCACACCACAACCTCCACACCACAACCTCCACACCACAACCTCCACACCACAACCCCCACACCACAACCCCCACACCACAACCTCAACACCACAACCTCAACACCACAACCTCAACACCACAACCCCCACACCACAACACCCACACCACAACCTCCACACGACAACCTCCACACCCCAACCTCCACACCACAACCTCCACACCACAACCTCCACACCACAACCTCCACACCACAACCTCCACACCACAACCTCCACACCACAACCTCCACACCACAACCTCCACACCACAACACACACAACCCCCACACCACCCACACCCCCACACCACAACCCCCACCACACCCCCCACACCACAACCCCCACACCACAACCCCCACACCACAACCCCCACACCACAACCCCCACACCACAACCCCCACACCACAACCCCCACACCACACCACAACCTCCACACCACAACCTCCACACCACAACCTCCACACCACAACCTCCACACCACAACCTCCACACCACAACACAACCCCCACACCACAACCCCCACACCACAACCTCCACACCACAACCCCCACACCACAACCTCCACACCACAACCTCCACACCACAACCTCAACAAATAAACCACACTCACACAATCAGTCAAAACAACTGCAATCCTTAATGAATTCATTCAACACCAGAGTCCTAAACTGCCATATTGGCACCAGGGAATCAAGAAGTAAGTTATTCCAACAATGGGAGGCACTAAAACTAATGGATAATTTAAACCTCAAGAGTTAACCGACCCTGTGAACGTGTTTGGTAACTCATGTTTTTATATTTCAACAACTGATCACAGCAATACAACACCAATTGCAATGTCAGACAATACTAAACACAACATGTGAGAAAAACTGTTCCATTCCTCAGCTACTGGGTCCAGCACCCTAAGTAGCACCAGAACATCCAATTGTACAGAGTTCTGCACGTTGTTCCGGCAGTGAGGCTCGTTAAAACTAAAAGCGGATTGACCTAATTTGGCGCAGACCCGAGGAACCTCAAGAGCTAACCAACCCTGTGAAGGTGGTTTTATGTTTCAACAACGTAGTCAGGTAAGTTGGAAAGCTTGTGTAGTAGGGCTTTGTAAACAAAAAGGGAATAGTGAAGTGATCTAGGGGGGCTTTAATGAGGACCAGACAACCTTTTGATACAGGGTGTAGTGATGAGTATTAAAACTGTCACCTGTGATAAAGCGAAGGGCGCTATGGTAGACGGCATCCAATGGTTTAAGAGTAGTGGATGCTGCATTCTGGTATATTTTGTCACTATAGTCAAGAACTGGCAGGAAAGTTGACTGTACAATCTGCTTCCTGCTATTTAGGGAGAAGCAAGATCTATTTCTGAAAAATAAACCCACTTTAAATCTTAGCTTTTTAACTAGCTCATCAGTATGTTTTTTAAACATAAAATCCTTGTCAATCCAAAAGCCCAGATATTTATAGGCAGGAACCCGATCGATGGGAGAACCATTCAATTAACAAATATGTAGTCCATCTGAAACATTCTTGCGAGAACTAGAGAACAACATAAATGTAGTCTTGCCCACATTAAGTACAACAAGCTTCCCTCCCAAGTTACAGGGACAAATGTGGACAAAGTCCCAGATATTTATAGGCAGGAACCCGGTCAATGTATGTTGTTTTTATATTCTCATTTGCAGATGGTTTACAGATTTATGAATGGCTCTTTCATAGAGCAGGTTACCGCCTATATACATCTATATGTTATATACAGTGGGGGAAAAAAGTATTTAGTCAGCCACCAATTGTGCAAGTTCTCCCACTTAAAAAGATGAGAGAGGCCTGTAATTTTCATCATAGGTACACGTCAACTATGACAGACAAAATGAGAAAAAAAGATCCAGAAAATCACATTGTAGGATTTTTAATGAATTTATTTGCAAATTATGGTGGAAAATAAGTATTTGGTCAATAACAAAGTTTCTCTCAATACTTTGTTATATACCCTTTGTTGGCAATGACACAGGTCAAACGTTTCCTGTAAGTCTTCACAAGGTTTTCACACATTGTTGCTGGTATTTTGGCCCATTCCTCCATGCAGATCTCCTCTAGAGCAGTGATGTTTTGGGGCTGTCGCTGGGCAACACAGACTTTCAACTCCCTCCAAAGATTTTCTATGGGGTTGAGATCTGGAGACTGGCTAGGCCACTCCAGGACCTTGAAATGCTTCTTACGAAGCCACTCCTTCGTTGCCCTGGCAGTGTGTTTGGGATCATTGTCATGCTGAAAGACCCAGCCACGTTTCATCTTCAATGCCCTTGCTGATGGAAGGAGGTTTTCACTCAAAATCTCACGATACATGGCCCCATTCATTCTTTCCTTTACACGGATCAGTCGTCCTGGTCCCTTTGCAGAAAAACAGCCCCAAAGCATGATGTTTCCACCCCCATGCTTCACAGTAGGTATGGTGTTTCTTTGGATGCAACTCAGCATTCTTTGTCCTCCAAACACGACGAGTTGAGTTTTTACCAAAAATATATTTAAGTTATATTTTGGTTTCATCTGACCATATGACATTCTCCCAATCCTCTTCTGGATCATCCAAATGCATTCTTGCAAACTTCAGACGGGCCTGGACATGTACTGGCTTAAGCAGGGGGACACGTCTGGCACTGCAGGATTTGAGTCCCTGGCGGCGTAGTATGTTACTGATGGTAGGCTTTGTTACTTTGGTCCCAGCTCTCTGCAGGTCATTCACTAGGTCCCCCCGTGTGGTTCTGGGATTTTTGCTCACCGTTCTTGTGATCATTTTGACCCCACGGGGTGAGATCTTGCGTGGAGCCCCAGATCGAGGGAGATTATCAGTGGTCTTGTATGTCTTCCATTTCCTAATAATTGCTCCCACAGTTGATTTCTTCAAACCAAGCTGCTTACCTATTGCAGATTCAGTCTTCCCAGCCTGGTGCAGGTCTACAATTTTGTTTCTGGTGTCCTTTGACAGCTCTTTGGTCTTGGCCATAGTGGAGTTTGGAGTGTGACTGTTTGAGGTTGTGGACAGGTGTCTTTTATACTGATAACAAGTTCAAACAGGTGCCATTAATACAGGTAATGAGTGGAGGACAGAGGAGCCTCTTAAAGAAGAAGTTACAGATCTGTGAGAGCCAGAAATCTTGCTTGTTTGTAGGTGACCAAATACTTATTTTCCACCATAATTTGCAAATAAATTCATAAAAAAAATCCTACAATGTGATTTTCTGGATATTTTTTTCTCAATTTGTCTGTCATAGTTGACGTGTACCTATGATGTAAATTACAGGCCTCTCTCATCTTTTTAAGTGGGAGAACTTGCACAATTGGTGGCTGACTAAATACTTTTCCCCCCCACTGTATATGCTCATATATCTGAGCTTTTGGATTTATTTATTTTACATTTAACAAACATACGGACGAGCAAGTTAAGAAGCTGAGACTTAAAGTAGGTAGTTAGTTTATTTTATAGAAATAGAGTTAGTTAGTTAGTTAAGTTAGTTTTTATTTTTTTGATTTTATTTCACCTTTATTTAACCAGGTAAGCCAGTTAGTCAGTTAAGTTAGTTAAGTTAGTTAAGTTAGTTAAAGTAGTTAAGGTAGTTAGTTAAGTTAGTTAGTTAGTTAGTTAGTTAAGTTAAGTTAGTTGGTTATGTTAGTTAAGTTAGTTGGTTAAGTTAGTTAAGTTAGTTAGTTAAGTTAGTTGGTTAAGTTAGTTGGTTAAGTTAGTTACGTTAGTTAAGTTAGTTGGTTAAGTTAGTTAAGTTAGTTGGTTAAGTTAGTTAAGTTAGTTAGTTAGTTAGTTAGTTAGTTAAGTTAGTTTGTTAAGTTAGTTAGTTAATTAAGGTAGTTAAGGTAGTTAAGGTAGTTAATGTAGTTAAGTTAGTTAGTTAGTTGGTTAAGTTAGTTGGTTAAGTTAGTTGGTTAAGTTAGTTAAGTTAGTTGGTTAAGTTAGTTAAGTTAGTTAGTTAAGTTAGTTTGTTAAGTTAGTTAAGTTAGTTAGTTAATTAAGTTAGTTAAGGTAGTTAGTTAAGGTAATTAGTTAGTTTAGTTAGTTAGTTAAGTTAGTTGGTTAAGTTACTTAAGGTAATGAGTTAGTTATGTTAGTTAGTTAGTTAAGTTAATTGGTTAAGTTAATTAGTTAGTTAAGTTAGTTGGTTAAGTTAGTTAGTTAGTTAAGTTAAGTTAGTTAGTTAGTTGGTTAAGTTAGTTGGTTAAGTTAGTTGGTTAAGTTAGTTAGTTTATTTTATTTTAGTTTAGTTAGTTAGTTAGTTAGTTAGTTAGTTAGTTAAGTTAGTTAGTTAGTTAGTTAGTTAGTTAGTTAGTTAGTTAGTTAGTTAGTTAGTTAGTTAGTTAGTTAGTTGTGCAGTCAATCTTCCTGCCAGCTCTTTATTATGGTGACACCATTTATCAGAATTCAGCAGCACCCTAAAGCCCTTGGTTGCAGTCTACCACAGCACACTTCACCCTAACCCTAACCCTTGGTTGCCATCTACCACTTTATCACAGGCGACAGGTTTAATACTCATCACCTTTATCAGAAGGTCAGCTATTAGAACAGGTCGGCTAATAGAACAGGTCGGCTACTAGAACAGGTTGGCTACTAGAACAGGTCGGCTACTAGAACAGGTCGGCTACTAGAACAGGTTGGCTACTAGAACAGGTCGGCTACTAGAACAGGTTGGCTACTAGAACAGGTTGGCTCTAGAACAGGTCGGCTACTAGAACAGGTTGGCTACTAGAACAGGTTGGCTACTAGAACAGGTTGGCTACTAGAACAGGTTGGCACTCTAGAACAGGTTGGCTACTAGAACAGGTCAGCTACTAGAACAGGTTGGCACTCTAGAACAGGTCGGCTACTAGAACAGGTTGGCACTCTAGAACAGGTCGGCTACTAGAACAGGTTGGCTACTAGAACAGGTTGGCTACTAGAACAGGTTGGCTACTAGAACAGGTTGGCTACTAGAACAGGTTGGCTACTAGAACAGGTTGGCACTCTAGAACAGGTTGGCACTCTAGAACAGCTTGGCTACTAGAACAGGTCGGCTACTAGAACAGGTTGGCACTCTAGAACAGGTCGGCTACTAGAACAGGTCGGCTACTAGAACAGGTCGGCTACTAGAACAGGTTGGCACTCTAGAACAGGTCGGCTACTAGAACAGGTTGGCTACTAGAACAGGTCGGCTACTAGAACAGGTCGGCTACTAGAACAGGTCGGCTACTAGAACAGGTTGGCACTCTAGAACAGGTCGGCTACTAGAACAGGTCGGCTACTTCAACATACACTGTACTGTATTTACACAAGTATTTGGATCAGGTTGACTGGTCCTCTCTTAATTAACGTAGATCACTTAATTTCTCCCTTTTTGTTTACAAATGTCACACCCTGGCTCTGGGACTCTATATGTTGAGCCAGGGTGTGTATATTCTATGTGTTGTGTTTCTATGTCGGGATTCTAGTTTTGTATTTCTGTGTTGGCCAGAGTGGTTCCCAATCAGAGGCAACGAGTGTCAGCTGTTGCTGGTTGTCTCTGATAAGGAGCCATATTTATACAGGCTGTTTTCCCACAATAGTTGTGGGATCTTGTTCCTTTTGGGTTATTCCGTGTTGGTTGTGTTTAACCTTTGGACGTCACGGTATCGTTTATTGTTTTGTTCGAGTGTTTACTCTCTTTAAATAAAGTATGTTCGTTCATCACGCTGTGCCTTGGTCTACTCCGTCTAACGATCGTGACAGAAGATCCCACCATACCAGGACCAAGCAGCGTGTCCAGGAGCAGGCGGCCTGGACATGGGAGGAAGCGCCGGGAAAGGAGCTGGAAAGGTTGGCGATGGCCCAGGTGGGCAAATCGTGGTCCTGGGAGGACATGCTCGGGGGCAAGGGGCCATGGGCTAAGATTAAGGCCCTGGCGAGAGAGGAGCAACGGCGTCAACAGTGTCGTCGTCGGACGGACGAGAGGCAACCCCAGAAAATTTTTAGGGGGGGGCACACGGCATGGGCGACTGGGCAGCAGGAGGCTGCCACAGGGCGAAATGGGAGACGAGGAGAGAAGGCCACCGGGTTACGGGAGCCATTGGTGAGAGGAGGGAAGGAAGTTGTAGAGGCACGGCGAGAGGTACTGAGGTGTATTGCCAGTCCGGTCCGGCCCGTTCCTGATCCCCGTTTAAGGCCAGTGGTGTGCGTTCCCAGTACGGTCCGGCCTGTTCCTGTTCCTCGTACCAAGCCTACGGTGTGCGTCGCCAGCCCGGCCCGGCCTGTTCCTGCCCCTCGCACCAAGCCTACGGTGCGAGTCGTCAGCCCGGCCCGGCCGGTTCCTGCCCTTCGCACCAAGCCTACGGTGTGCGTCGCCAGCCCGGCCCGGCCTGTTCCTGCCCTTCGCACCAAGCCTACGGTGCGCGTCGCCAGCCCGGCCCGGCCTGTTCCTGCCACTCGCACCAAGCCTACGGTGCGCGTCGCCAGCCCGGCCTGTTCCTGCCCCTCGCACACAAGCCTACGGTGCGCGTCGCCAGCCCGGCCCGGCCCGGCCTGTTCCTGCCACTCGCACCAAGCCTACGGTGCGCGTCGCCAGCCCGGCCTGTTCCTGCCCCTCGCACCAAGCCTACGGTGCGCGTCGCCAGCCCGGCCCGGCCTGTTCCTGCTCCACGCACCAAGCCTACGGTGCGCGTCGCCAGCCCGGCCCGGCCTGTTCCTGTTCCTCTCCACGCACCAAGCCTACGGTGCGCGTCGCCAGCCCGGCCCGGCCTGTTCCTGCCTCCTCGCACCAAGCCTACGGTGCGCGTCGCCAGCCCGGCCCGGCCTGTTCCTGTTCCACGCACCAAGCCAGGGGTGCGCATCGTCAGCCCGGTAAGGCCCGTTCCTGCCACTTGCACCAAGCCTACGGTGCGCGTCGCCAGCCCGGCCCGGCCTGTTCCTGCTCCTCGCACCAAGCCTACGGTGTGCGTCGCCAGCCCGGCCCGGCCTGTTCTTGCCACTCGCACCAAGCCTACGGTGTGCGTCGCCGGCCCGGCCTGTTCCTGCCACTCGCACCAAGCCTACGGTGTGCGTCGCCAGCCCGGTCCGGCCTGTTCCTGCCACTCGCACCAAGCCTACTGTGCGCGTCGCCAGCCCGGCCCGGCCTGTTCCTGCCACTCGCACCAAGCCTACGGTGCGAGTCGTCAGTCCGGTACGGCCCGTTGCTGCTCCTCGCACCAAGCCAGGGGTGCGAGTCGTCAGCCCGGTCCGGCCCGTTCCTGCGCCACGCACCAAGCCAGGGGTGCGCATCGTCAGCCCGGTCCGGCCCGTTCCTGCTCCACGCACCAAGCCAGGGGTGTGCGTCGTCAGTCCGGCACAACCAGTGCCTGGGTCACCGGTGCCTGGTCAGGTACCGGTCAGCTGCTCCACACCGGAGCTTAAGCAATCCGCTCCTACGATGTCCAGTCCAGCTCCAGCCAGCGGGGCCAGACCGGAACAGGGGCGCTACGGGGGGATTATTGGAGGGTGGTGGTCTAGCCCGGAGCCGGAACCGCCTCCGAGGAGGAATGACCACCCAGCCCTCCCCTGGTTTGTTTATGTTCAGGCGCGGTCGCAGTCCGCGCCTTTAGGGGGGGGGGGGTACTGTCACACCCTGGCTCTGGGACTCTATATGTTGAGCCAGGGTGTGTATATTCTATGTGTTGTGTTTCTATGTCGGGATTCTAATTTTGTATTTCTGTGTTGGCCAGAGTGGTTCCCAATCAGAGGCAACGAGTGTCAGCTGTTGCTGGTTGTCTCTGATTGGGAGCCATATTTATACAGGCTGTTTTCCCACAATAGTTGTGGGATCTTGTTCCTTTTGGGTTATTCCGTGTTGGTTGTGTTTAACCTTTGGACGTCACGGTATCGTTTATTGTTT
This sequence comes from Coregonus suidteri, assembly GCA_036851935.1. NCBI lineage: Eukaryota > Metazoa > Chordata > Actinopteri > Salmoniformes > Salmonidae > Coregonus > Coregonus suidteri. Next base: position 2,243,528 of record CM072256.1, on the reverse strand, counting down.
TGTTCGAGTGTTTACTCTCTTTAAATAAAGTATGTTCGTTCATCACGCTGCGCCTTGGTCTACTCCGTCTAACGATCGTGACAACAAAGCTCTTCTGCACCAGCTTCCAACACATCTCACTTCTCTGTTCAAGTGTATAAATACGGGGCTCACAGGGTTGGTTAAGTCTTGTCGTCCTTCGTGTTTCTACCAACCCAGGGTTGGTTAAGTCTTGTCGTCCTTCGTGTTTCTACCAACCTAGGGTTGGTTAAGTCTTGTCGTCCTTCGTGTTTCTACCAACCCAGGGTTGGTTAAGTCTTGTCGTCCTTCGTGTTTCTACCAACCTAGGGTTGGTTAAGTCTTGTCGTCCTTCGTGTTTCTACCAACCCAGGGTTGGTTAAGTCTTGTCGTCCTTCGTGTTTCTACCAACCCAGGGTTGGTTAAGTCTTGTTGTCCCAACCCAGGGTTGGTTAAGTCTTGTCGTCCTTCGTGTTTCTACCAACCCAGGGTTGGTTAAGTCTTGTCGTCCTTCGTGTTTCTACCAACCCAGGGTTGGTTAAGTCTTGTCGTCCTTCGTGTTTCTACCAACCCAGGGTTGGTTAAGTCTTGTCGTCCTTCGTGTTTCTACCAACCCAGGGTTGGTTAAGTCTTGTCGTCCTTCGTGTTTCTACCAACCCAGGGTTGGTTAAGTCTTGTCGTCCTTCGTGTTTCTACCAACCCAGGGTTGGTTAAGTCTTGTCGTCCTTCGTGTTTCTACCAACCCAGGGTTGGTTAAGTCTTGTCGTCCTTCGTGTTTCTACCAACCCAGGGTTGGTTAAGTCTTGTCGTCCTTCGTGTTTCTACCAACCCAGGCATGGTTAAGTCTTGTCGTCCTTCGTGTTTCTACCAACCCAGGGTTGGTTAAGTCTTGTCGTCCTTCGTGTTTCTACCAACCTAGGGTTGGTTAAGTCTTGTCGTCCTTCGTGTTTCTACCAACCTAGGGTTGGTTAAGTCTTGTCGTCATTCGTGTTTCTACCAACCCAGGGTTGGTTAAGTCTTGCCGTCCTTCGTGTTTCTACCAACCTAGGGTTGGTTAAGTCTTGCCGTCCTTCGTGTTTCTACCAACCTAGGGTTGGTTAAGTCTTGTCGTCCTTCGTGTTTCTACCAACCCAGGGTTGGTTAAGTCTTGTCGTCCTTCGTGTTTCTACCAACCCAGGGTTGGTTAAGTCTTGTTGTCCTTCGTGTTTCTACCAACCCAGGGTTGGTTAAGTCTTGTCGTCCTTCGTGTTTCTACCAACCCAGGGTTGGTTAAGTCTTGTCGTCCTTCGTGTTTCTACCAACCCAGGGTTGGTTAAGTCTTGTCGTCCTTCGTGTTTCTACCAACCCAGGGTTGGATAAGTCTTGTCGTCCTTCGTGTTTCTTCCAACCCAGGGTTGGATAAGTCTTGTCGTCCTTCGTGTTTCTACCAACCCAGGGTTGGTTAAGTCTTGTCGTCCTTCGTGTTTCTACCAACCCAGGGTTGGTTAAGTCTTGTCGTCCTTCGCGTTTCTACCAACCCAGGGTTGGTTAAGTCTTGTCGTCCTTCGCGTTTCTACCAACCCAGGGTTGGTTAAGTCTTGTCGTCCTTCGCGTTTCTACCAACCCAGGGTTGGTTAAGTCTTGTCGTCCTTCGCGTTTCTACTAACCCAGGGTTGGTTAAGTCTTGTCGTCCTTCGCGTTTCTACCAACCCAGGGTTGGTTAAGTCTTGTCGTCCTTCGCGTTTCTACCAACCCAGGGTTGGTTAAGTCTTGTCGTCCTTCGCGTTTCTACCAACCCAGGGTTGGTTAAGTCTTGTCGTCCTTCGCGTTTTCTACCAACCCAGGGTTGGTTAAGTCTTGTCGTCCTTCGTGTTTCTACCAACCCAGGGTTGGTTAAGTCTTGTCGTCCTTCGTGTTTCTACCAACCCAGGGTTGGTTAAGTCTTGTCGTCCTTCGTGTTTCTACCAACCCAGGGTTGGTTAAGTCTTGTCGTCCTTCGTGTTTCTACCAACCCAGGGTTGGTTAAGTCTTGTCGTCCTTCGTGTTTCTACCAACCCAGGGTTGGTTAAGTCTTGTCGTCCTTCGTGTTTCTACCAACCCAGGGTTGGTTAAGTCTTGTCGTCCTTCGTGTTTCTACCAACCCAGGGTTGGTTAAGTCTTGTCGTCCTTCGTGTTTCTACCAACCCAGGGTTGGTTAAGTCTTGTCGTCCTTCGTGTTTCTACCAACCCAGGGTTGGTTAAGTCTTGTCGTCCTTCGTGTTTCTACCAACCCAGGGTTGGTTAAGTCTTGTCGTCCTTCGTGTTTCTACCAACCCAGGGTTGGTTAAGTCTTGTCGTCCTTCGTGTTTCTACCAACCCAGGGTTGGTTAAGTCTTGTCGTCCTTCGTGTTTCTACCAACCCAGGGTTGGTTAAGTCTTGTCGTCCTTCGTGTTTTTCTACCAACCCAGGGTTGGTTAAGTCTTGTCGTCCTTCGTGTTTCTACCAACCCAGGGTTGGTTAAGTCTTGTCGTCCTTCGTGTTTCTACCAACCCAGGGTTGGTTAAGTCTTGTCGTCCTTCGTGTTTCTACCAACCCAGGGTTGGTTAAGTCTTGTCGTCCTTCGTGTTTCTACCAACCCAGGGTTGGTTAAGTCTTGTCGTCCTTCGTGTTTCTACCAACCCAGGGTGGGTTAGGGTAAATCAGCCTTTAGTTTTAACCAGTTGCGGTTGGTGGACGATCATTTTATTTAATGAGCATGGCCTTATTTCTATTACAGCATATTGGATGACTGTCATCCATATTCCATTCATCCAGCTCCCTCTTCCACCCTCTCTCTCTTTTTCTCTCTCACTATCTCTCTCACTCTTCCACCCGCTCTCTTTTTCTCTCTCACTCTCTCTCTCCCTCTTCCACCCTCTCTCTTTTTCTCTCTCACTATCTCTCTCACTCTTCCACCCGCTCTCTTTTTCTCTCTCACTATCTCTCTCACTCTTCCACCCGCTCTCTTTTTCTCTCTAACAGATGTCAGGATCAAGCAGCTGCCTTTCAATGCCTCTGTCTATTTCTCTGTCGGGCTCTTTCCATATGTTGATCCCAGATCTGGTCTGACGCTTCCCTCTAATAGTCTGTCAGATCCATGCATCAACCACAAAGTGTGTGTGTCTTTATGTACAGGGTTACTCTCTAAATGTAATCCGTTACAGTCACTAGTTACCTGTCCAAAATTGTAATCAGTAACGTAACTTTTGGATCACCCAAACCGAGTTACGTAATCTGATTACTTTCAGTTACTTTCAGATTACTTTCCCCATAAGAGGCATTAGATGAAGACAAAAAAATGAATATTATCAATTGAACGACATCTATTGCAGGATAAATGAATGTTGGAGTTTCCTTTATGGCTTGGTTATTATATAGACTTCTTCTTCCCCATTGCTTTCTACTACAGATAATAATACTATTAGGTTATATAAAAAAATAAAAAAATAATGTATGCACTAACTGTAAGTCGCTCTGGATAAGAGCGTCTGCTAAATGACTAAAATGTAAATGTAAATATCTTTACATTAAAACCCAAAGTCTGTCAGATTCCCAGTCATTCCAATTAAATGAATACCCCTTGATCTTCAAGAATAGGACACCCCGCCTCTGTTTTGGTAAAAAGCTGAGAGAGATGTGCCTGAACAAATGTTATCCCTCTCAGAATACTAGACAGGGCTATGGACACAAGGACCATCCATTATATCAGCATCACACTCTCAGATTACTAGACAGGGCTATGGACGCAAGGACCATCCATTATATCAGCATCACACTCTCAGAATACTAGACAGGGCTATGGACGCAAGGACCATCCATTATATCAGCATCACACTCTCAGAATACTAGACAGGGCTATGGACGCAAGGACCATCCATTATATCAGCATCACACTCTCAGATTACTAGACAGACAGCTATGGAATGGACGCAAGGACCATCCATTATATCAGCATCACACTCTCAGATTACTAGACAGGGCTATGGACGCAAGGACCATCCATTATATCAGCATCACACTCTCAGAATACTAGACAGGGCTATGGACGCAAGGACCATCCATTATATCAGCATCACACTCTCAGATTACTAGACAGGGCTATGGACGCAAGGACCATCCATTATATCAGCATCATTGTTTTGAGGCTATAACAGTGTTTGTTTACATTTATGATGTTTGCAAATATTGGAGAAAAGCAAGCTTATATTTTTGGTTCTCATGGGCTGTGACAGTTGAACTAAGCTCTGAGGCATTTATGAGTTATAGTCTTCAAGAATCAATGGGTATGTATGATGAATTTATGTCCAAACATGGATGTAGCAAATACAGATTGCCCCCCATACGTCTGTCAAAAGTGTGTGAGTTTGAGCATGTGCCAGCCAGGCCTGTGACATTGTTTTTATCAGCACAAATTAGATTGAGCAATAAAAGCCCCTCTCGAGGTCTTCTTAAATTAAACTCGTTTTTGACAGCATGGAGCGCACAATACCAGGAGAAGTTTAGATGGGAGGAACTTTTATTCCAGAGGCTGGGATCTGTACTACGCATGCAGCTGTTGTAAGAGCAAAAACAATGATTGATTGGCAGTTTAAACTTCTCCAATTCAACCATTATTGGTCAGACTTGCTCAGGAGGAACAAATGTAAACTTTAAACTAAATATTTTGTTTTCTCGCAAACATACTTTCTCGAATTAAAAGTAATCATCTAGTTTTTCAAATGTATCTGTAATCAGATTTTTGTTGTTGTTGCTGGTTAACCTAAGGGATTACAGTTACTGTTTTTTTTTAAATTGGTTACATGTAATTAATCTGTTGGTCCCCAAACCTGCTGTGTGTGTGTGTGTGTGTGTGTGTGTGTGTGTGTGTGTGTGTGTGTGTGTGTGTGTGTGTGTGTGTGTGTGCTCTCACCATGGGCTACCCAGCCATGTCTACAGTGGTCACATATCCTGAGGTTGGTCTTGCCTGGTCTGAAACACTGACAGGTACAGTTCACCTGGGTACACCTGATCACCTGGGGGAGGAGGAGGAGGAGGGGGAGGAGGAGGAGGAGGAGGAGGAGGAGGAGGAGGAGGAGGAGGAGGAAGAGGAGGAGGAGGAAGAGAGAGAGAGAGAGGGGGGGAGAGAGAGAGATAGAGATAGAGATAGAGATAGAGATAGAGATAGAGAGAGAGAGAGAGAGAGAGAGAGAGAGAGAGAGAGAGAGAGAGAGAGGAGAGAGAGAGAGAGACAGAGACAGAGACAGAGACAGAGACAGAGACAGAGACAGAGACAGAGAGATTAAGAAGATTACATTTTGAAGAACTTTATATCTGCTTTTGGGACGCAAGGACAAGAGGGAGTTAGGTCACACACACACACACACACACACACACACACCATACCTCGTCCAGGTTTGGAGACATCTTCACCATATTACACTGTCTCTCTTTGCCCTTTAAGACCATCCTGTAGAAATAGATTATTAGAACATAGATTATTCTATCTATTCTATTTCTATACAAACATGAAGAGTTTATTTCAAAAATGCTATATATCCATTTTCAGAAATGTTGGTAAATTACCTTTTATTGTTTACATTTTTGTGGGTGGTTCAATGACATACAGTGGGGAGAACAAGTATTTGATACACTGCCGATTTTGCAGGTTTTCTTACTTACAAAGCATGTAGAGGTCTGTAATTTTTATCATAGGTACACTTCAAATGTGAGAGACGGAATCTAAAACAAAAATCCAGAAAATCACATTTTATGATTTTTTAGTAATTCATTTGCATTTTATTGCATGACATAAGTATTTGATCACCTACCAACCAGTAAGAATTCCGGCTCTCACAGACCTGTTAGTTTTTCTTTAAGAAGCCCTCCTGTTCTCCACTCATTACCTGTATTAACTGCACCTGTTTGAACTCGTTACCTGTATAAAAGACACCTGTCCACACACTCAATCAAACAGACTCCAATCTCTCCACAATGGCCAAGACCAGAGAGCTGTGTAAGGACATGCACAGGGCTGGGATGGGCTACAGGACAATAGGCAAGCAGCTTGGTGAGAAGGCAACAACTGTTGGCGCAATTATTAGAAAATGGAAGAAGTTCAAGATGACGGTCAATCACCCTCGGTCCGGGGCTCCATGCAAGATCTCACCTCGTGGGGCATCAATGATCATGAGGAAGGTGAGGGATCAGCCCAGAACTACACGGCAGGACCTGGTCAATGACCTGAAGAGAGCTGGGAACACAGTCTCAAAGAAAACCATTAGTTACACACTACGCCGTCATGGATTAAAATCCTGCAGCGCATGCAAGGTCCCCCTGCTCAAGCCAGCGCATGTCCAGGCCCGTCTGAAGTTTGCCAATGACCATCTGGATGATCCAGAGGAGGAATGGGAGAAGGTCATGTGGTCTGATGAGACAAAAATAGAGCTTTTTGGTCTAAACTCCACTCGTCGTGTTTGGAGGAAGAAGAAGGATGAGAACAACACCAAGAACACTATCCCAACCGTGAAGTATGGAGGTGGAAACATCATTCTTTGGGGATGCTTTTCTGCAAAGGGGACAGGACGACTGCACCGTATTGAGGGGAGGATGGATGGGGCCATGTATCGCGAGATCTTGGCCAACAACCTCCTTCCCTCAGTAAGAGCATTGGAGATGTGTCGTGGCTGGGTCTTCCAGCATGACAACGACCCGAAACACACAGCCAGGGTAACTAAGGAGTGGCTCCGTAAGAAGCATCTCAAGGTCCTGGAGTGGCCTAGCCAGTCTCCAGACCTGAACCCAATAGAACATCTATGGAGGGAGCTGAAAGTCCGTACTGCCCAGCGACAGCCCCGAAACCTGAAGGATCTGGAGAAGGTCTGTATGGAGGAGTGGGCCAAAATCCCTGCTGCAGTGTGTGCAAACCTGGTCAAGACCTACAGGAAACGTATGATCTCTGTAATTGCAAACAAAGGTTTCTGTACCAAATATTAAGTTATGCTTTTCTGATGTATCAAATACTTATGTCATGCAATAAAATGCAAATTAATTACTTAAAAATCATACAATGTGATTTTCTGGATTTTTGTTTTAGATTTCGTCTCCCACAGTTGAAGTGTACCTATGATAAAAATTACAGACCTCTACATGCTTTGTAAGTAGGAAAACCTGCAAAATCGTCAGTGTATCAAATACTTGTTCTCCCCACTGTACATGTATTTGTTTAAAATCTATCACTTGATGATTTCATTTCAGAGAGACAAATAATCATGTTTTTAGCAAAACGATACATATCCGCCTCATTCTCAGATAAATACCTAGTACTGCTAAGTTGTAACAAATAACTACATTTTTTATAAAGAACTTTACAAATGACACATTTGTGACATCAATATAAATAATGATAATAATAATAATTAATGAGATCTGTATGTAAAACATTTACATTTTACATTTCAGTCATTTAGCAGATGCTTTTATCTGGAGTGACTTACAGTTCATCTTAAGATAGCTGGGTGAGACAACCACATATCACAGTCAACTATAGAGGATATGAACATTCCATTCCAGCTAAACAATGGATATATAGTGTTTTGCAAAGAAACTCATTTTTAATCACATCTGAAAATCGATGAATTCAAAATCTGATAACAGTAATATTTTACACACACTTGAAGGTACCCATAATTTTTTGATGAAAACATCAGCGTTTTGGAAATAAACTCTTCAAATGAACATTTGTCTGTCATGGTAAGCTATTATGTGAAAGAAGAATATGAATTCACAAACATTCAAATGTTTAAAAAAGCGGAAAAAGGGAAACTATAGTGAACAAAATAATCTATGAAAAAATAATGATGTCTATTTTACGATTCTATTCTTCTATTTGTATGTCAGAGTTCTTCCCGTATGAATTAAAATACATGAATCTATTTCAATTTATTACATTTGTTGCATTTCAATTTTCATTATTTCACAAATAATAAAGATATGCTATACAATTATTATAAATACAATATATATCATTGTTGTATTTTACAGCAAATCTCTCTCTATTTTTTCTACTGAACAAAATAGGTCACATTTATGTTTATCTATTTAAAATTAGACTATTGTCTACCACCAAGAGGCAATCGTTCATGCTGTCAATGAACATACAGTAGATGCCGAATGAAATAATTGAATTTTTTAGTTTAGTAGGCTACAGAAGAAAGAAAGCAGCAAAAAAAAATCTGACGCAAGAATTGAAAGTAGAAACATCAAGCATCTCAAGAAAAAAACATTACACATTATATTAAACCATTTTAATGATTAACTTTGCACATCATTTTAACAAATTAATTATAAAACAACTTAGGCTAGAGTTTTCTCGATTATTTGTGGACACACCCACGTGTCTTAAACTCACCTGGTTGTGTGGGTCAGGTTGGGTTCCGGGGTTTGCTGTCTCTTGTTACCTCGCCTCGCTCTCCTGATATCTCAGTTGGACTGGGTCTCTTGGTACCTCGCCTCGCTCTCCTGATATCTCAGTTGGACTGGGTCTCTTGGTACCTCGCCTCGCTCTCCTGATATCTCAGTTGGACTGGGTCTCTTGGTACCTCGCCTCGCTCTCCTGATATCTCAGTTGGACTGGGTCTCTTGGTACCTCGCCTCGCTCTCCTGATATCTGGACTGTGTCTCTTGGTACCTCGCCTCGCTCTCCTGATATCTCAGTTGGACTGGGTCTCTTGGTACCTCGCCTCGCTCTCCTGATATCTCAGTTGGACTGGGTCTCTTGGTACCTCGCCTCGCTCTCCTGATATCTCAGTTGGACTGGGTCTCTTGGTACCTCGCCTCGCTCTCCTGATATCTCAGTTGGACTGGGTCTCTTGGTACCTCGCGCTCGCTCTCCTGATATCTGGACTGTGTCTCTTGGTACCTCGCGCCTCGCTCTCCTGATATCTCAGTTGGACTGGGTCTCTTGGTACCTCGCCTCGCTCTCTCTGATATCTCAGTTGGACTGGGTCTCTTGGTACCTCGCCTCGCTCTTCTACTGTGTAGGCTAGAAGATCAGCTCTTATGACTTGTCTCTCTCTCTCGCTCTCTCTCTCTCTCTCTCTCCGTATCTCTCGCTATCCTTTTCTCTCCCTCTCTCTCTCTCTGTATCTCTCCTTCTCTCTCCCTTTCTCTCTCCGTATCTCTCTCTCTCCTTTTCTCTCCCTCTCTCGCTCTGTATCTCTCTCTCTCCCTCTCTCTCTCTCCTTCTCTCTCTGTCTCTCTCTGTCTCTCTTCTCCGTATCTCTCTCTATCCCTCTCTCTCTCCCTCTCTCTGTCTCCCTCTGTCCTTCTCGCTCTCTCTGTATCTCTCTATCCCTCTCTCCCTCTCTCTCTGAAACCATCCATCCTCCATAGAGTCCCATAGGTACCCCAGTCCTGAAACCATATCTTACACCACAACCATCCAGTAGTAGGTGAACTACAACTGTCCCCCCGAGCCACCAAAACGCTACCAACCCCCCTAACCCCAGGACCTCTACCAACCCCCTAACCCCAGTTCCCCTACCAACCCCCCTAACCCTAACCCCAGTTCCCCTACCAACCCCCCTAACCCTAACCCCAGGTCCCCTACCAACCCCCCTAACCCCAGGTCCCCTACCAACCCCCCTAACCCTAACCCCAGGTCCCCAAACCCCCTAACCCTAACCCCAGTTCCCCTACCAACCCCCCCTAACCCTAACCCCAGGTCCCCTACCAACCCCCCTAACCCTAACACCAGGTCCCCTACCAACTCCCCTAACCCCAGGTCCCCTACCAACTCCCCTAACCCCAGTTCCCCTACCAACCCCCTAACCCTAACCCCAGGTCCCCTACCAACCCCCCTAACCCTAACCCCAGGTCCCCTACCAACCCCCCTAACCCTAACCCCAGGTCCCCTACCAACCCCCCTAACCCCAGGTCCCCTACCAACCCCCCTAACCCTAACCCCAGGTCCCCTACCACCCCCCTAACCCCAGGGCCCCTATCAACCCCCCTAACCCCAGGTCCCCTACCAACCCCCCTAACCCCAGGTCCCCTACCAACCCCCCTAACCCTAACCCCAGGTCCCCTACCAACCCCCCTAACCCTAACCCCAGGTCCCCTACCAACCCCCCTAACCCCAGGTCCCACTACCACCCCCCCCTAACCCCAGGTCCCCCTACCAACCCCCCTAACCCTCCCCTACCAACCCCCCTAACCCCAGGTCCCCTACCAACCCCCCCTAACCCTAACCCCAGGTCCCCTACCAACCCCCCTAAACCCCAGGTCCCCTACCAACCCCCCTAACCCCAGGTCCCCTACCAACCCCCCTAACCCCAGGTCCCCTACCAACCCCCCTAACCCTAACCCCAGGTCCCCTACCAAACCCCCCTAACCCCAGGTCCCCTACCAACCCCCCTAACCCCAGTTCCCCTACCAACCCCCCTAACCCCAGGTCCCCTACCAACCCCCCTAACCCTAACCCCAGGTCCCCTACCAACCCCCCTAACCCTAACCCCAGGTCCCCTACCAACCCCCCTAACCCCAGGTCCCCTACCAACCCCCCTAACCCTAACCCCCAGGGCCCCTACCCAACCCCCCTAACCCCAGGTCCCCTACCAACCCCCCTAACCCTAACCCCAGGTCCCCTACCAACCCCCCTAAACCCCCAGGTCCCCTAACCCCCCCCCTAACCCTAGGTCCCCTACCAACCCCCCTAACCCCAGGTCCCCTACCAACCCCCCTAACCCCAGGTCCCCTAGGTCCCCCCTACCCCACCCCCCTACCCCTACCCCCCTAACCCCAGGACCCCTACCAACCCCCCTAACCCCAGGTCCCCTACCAACCCCCCTAACCCTAACCCCAGGTCCCCTACCAACCCCCCTAACCCTAACCCCAGGTCCCCTACCAACCCCCCTAACCCCAGGTCCCCTACCAACCCCCCTAACCCCAGGTCCCCTACCAACCCCCTAACCCTAACCCCAGGTCCCCTACCAACCCCTAACCCCAGGTCCCCTACCACCCCTAACCCCAGGTCCCCTACCAACCCCCCTAACCCCAGGTTCCCTACCAACCCCCCTAACCCTAACCCCAGGTCCCCTACCAACCCCCCTAACCCCAGGTCCCCTACCAACCCCCCTAACCCTAACCCCCAGGTCCCCTACCAACCCCCCTAACCCCAGGTCCCTACCAACCCCCCTAACCCTAACCCCAGGTTCCCTACCAACCCCCCCCTAACCCAGGTCCCCTACCAACCCCCCTAACCCCAGGTCCCCTACAAACCCCCCTAACCCCAGGTCCACTACCAACCCCCCTAACCCTAACCCCAGGTCCCCTACCAACCCCCCTAACCCCAGGTTCCCCTACCAACCCCCCTAACCCTAACCCCAGGTCCCCTACCAACCCCCCTAACCCCAGGTCCCCTACCAACCCCCCTAACCCCAGGTCCCCCTACCACCCCCCCCTAACCCCAGGTCCCCTACCAACCCCCCTAACCCTAACCCCCAGGTCCCCTACCAACCCCCCTAACCCCAGGTCCCCTACCAACCCCCCTAACCCTAACCCCAGGTCCCCTACCAACCCCCCTAACCCTAACCCCAGGTCCCTACCAACCCCCCTAACCCCTAACCCTACCAACCCCCTAACCCTAACCCAGGTCCACTACCAACCCCCCTAACCCCAGGTCCCCTACCAACCCCCCCTACCCTAACCCCAGGTCCCCTACCAACCCCCCTAACCCCAGGTCCCCTACCAACCCCCCCCCCCAGTTCCCCTACCAACCCCCCTAACCCCAGGTCCCCTACCAACCCCCCTAACCCTAACCCAGGTCCCCTACCAACCCCCTAACCCTAACCCCAGGTTCCCCTACCAACCCCCCTAACCCCAGGTCCCCTACCAACCCCCCTAACCCTAACCCCAGGTCCCCTAACCCCCCTAACCCCAGGTCCCCTACCAACCCCCTAACCCCAGGTCCCCTACCAACCCCCCTAACCATACCCCAGGTAACCCCTACCAACCCCCTAACCCAGGTCCCCTACCAACCCCCCCCCTAACCCCAGGTCCCCTACCAACCCCCCCCTAACCCCAGGTCCCCTACCAACCCCCCTAACCCCAGGTCCCCTACCAACCCCCCTAACCCCAGGTCCCCTACCAACCCCCCTAACCCTAACCCCAGGTCCCCTACCAACCCCCCTAACCCTAACCCCAGTCCCCTACCAACCCCCCTAACCCCAGGTCCCCTACCAACCCCCCTAACCCCAGGTCCCCTACCAACCCCCCTAACCCCAGGTCCCCTACCAACCCCCCTAAACCCCAGGTCCCCTACCAACCCCCCTAACCCCAGGTCCCCTACCAACCCCCCTAACCCCAGGTCCCCTACCAACCCCCCTAACCCCAGGTCCCCTAACCAACCCCCCTAACCCTAACCCCAGGTCCACTACCAACCCCCCTAACCCTAACCCCAGGTCCCCTACCAACCCCCCCTAACCCCAGGTCCCCTACCAACCCCCCTCACCCCCAGGTCCCTACCAACCCCCTAACCCCAGGTCCCCTACCAACCCCCCTAACCCCCAAGGTCCCCTACCAACCCCCCTAACCCTAACCCCAGGTCCCCTACCAACCCCCCTAACCCCTAACCCCAGGTCCCCTACCAACCCCCCTAACCCCAGTGTCCCCTACCAACCCCCCTAACCCCAGGTCCCCTACCCCTACCCCCCCCTAACCCCAGGTCCCCTACCAACCCCCCTAACCCCAGGTCCCCTACCAACCCCCCCTAACCCCAGGTCCCCTACCAACCCCCCTAACCCCAGGTCCCCTACCAACCCCCCCTAACCCTAGGTCCCCTACCAACCCCCCTACCACCAGGTCCACTACCAACCCCCTAACCCTAACCCCAGGTCCCCTACCAACCCCCCTAACCCCAGGTCCCCTACCAACCCCCCTAACCCCAGTTTCCCCTACCACCCCCCTAACCCCCCAGTCCCACTAACCCCCCCCTAACCCTAACCCCAGTCCCCTACCAACCCCCCTAACCCCAGGTCCTCTACCAACCCCCCTAACCCTAACCCCAGTCCCCTACCAACCCCCTAACCCTAACCCCAGGTCCACTACCAACCCCCCTAACCCTAACCCCAGGTCCCCTACCAACCCCCCTAACCCCAGGTCCCCTACCAACCCCCCTAACCCCAGGTCCCCTACCAACCCCCCTAACCCCAGTCCCCTACCAACCCCCCCCTAACCCCAGGTCCCCTACCAACCCCCCTAACCCCAGGTCCCCTACCAACCCCCCTAACCCCAGGTCCCCTACCAACCCCCCTAACCCCAGGTCCCCTAAACAACCCCCCTACCCCAGGTCCCCTACCAACCCCCCTAACCCCAGGTCCCCTACCAACCCCCCTACCCCAGGTCCCCTACCAACCCCCCTAACCCCAGGTCCCCTACCAACCCCCCTAACCCCAGGTCCCCTACCAACCCCCCTAACCCTAACCCCAGGTCCCCTACCAACCCCCCTAACCCTAACCCCAGGTCCCCTACCAACCCCCCTAACCCCAGGTCCCCTACCAACCCCCCTAACCCCAGGGCCCCTACCAACCCCCCTAACCCCCAGGTTACCTACCAACCCCCTAACCCCAGGTCCCTACCAACCCCCCTAACCCCCCCAGGTCCCCTACCAACCCCCCTAACCCCAGGTCCTCTACAACCCCCCTAACCCTAACCCCAGGTCCCCTACCAACCCCCTAAACCCCAGGTCCCCTACCCCCCCTAACCCTAACCCCAGGTCCCCTACCAACCCCCCTAACCCCAGGTTCCCTACCAACCCCCCTAACCCCAGGTCCCCTACCAACCCCCCTAACCCCAGGTCCACTACCAACCCCCCTAACCCTAACCCAGGTCCCCTACCCAACCCCCCTAACCCCAGGTCCCCTACCAACCCCCCTAAACCCCAGGTCCCCTACCAACCCCCCCTAACCCCAGGTCCCCTACAACCCCCCCTAACCCCAGGTCCACTACCAACCCCCCTAACCCCAGGTCCCCTACCAACCCCCCTAACCCCAGGTCCCCTACCAACCCCCCTAACCCCAGGGCCCCTACCAACCCCCTAACCCCAGGTCCCCTACCAACCCCCCTAACCCTAACCCCAGGTCCCCCTACCAACCCCCCTAACCCTAACCCCAGGTCCCCTACCAACACCCTAACCCCAGGTCCACTACCAACCCCCCTAACCCCAGGTTCCCTACCAACACCCTAACCCCACCCCCCTACCACAACCCCCCTAACCCCAGGTTACCTACCAACCCCCCTAACCCCAGGTCCACTACCAACCCCCCTAACCCTAACCCCAGGTCCCCTACCCCCCCCCTAACCCCAGTCCCCTACCAACCCCCCTAACCCTAACCCAGGTCCCCTACCCCCCTAACCCAGGTCCCCTACCAACCCCCCTAACCCCAGGTCCCCTACCAACCCCTAACCCCAGTTCCCCTACCACCCCCCTAACCCCAGAGTCCCCTACCAATCCCCCTAACCCTAACCCAGGTCCCCTACCAACCCCCCTAACCCCAGATCCCCTACCAACCCCCCTAACCCCAGGTCCCCTACCAACCCCCTAACCCCAGGTCCCCTACCAACCCCCCTAACCCCAGGTCCCCTACCAACCCCCCTAACCCACGTTCCCCTACCAACCCCCCTAACCCTAACCCAGGTCCCCTACCAACCCCCCTAACCCTACCCCAGGTCCCCCTACCCCCTAACCCCAGGTCCCCTACCAACCCCCCTACCCAGGTTCCCCTACCAACACCCCCCTAACCCTAACCCAGGTCCCCTACCAACCCCCCTAACCCTAACCCCAGGTCCCCTACCAACCCCCCTAACCCCAGGTCCCCTACCAAACCCCCTAACCCCAGGTCCCCTACCAACCCCCCTAACCCCAGGTCCCCCAACCCCTAACCCCCCTACCACCCCCCCTAACCCCAGGTCCCCTACCAACCCCCCTAACCCCAGGTCCCTACCAACCCCCCTAACCCCAGGTCCCCTACCAACCCCCTAACCCCAGTTCCCCTACCAACCCCCCTAACCCTAACCCCAGGTCCCCTACCAACCCCCCTAACCCCAGGTCCCCTACCAACCCCTAACCCCAGGTCCCCTACCAACCCCCCTAACCCCAGGTCCCCTACCAACCCCCTAACCCCAGGTCCCCTACCAACCCCCCTAACCCCAGATCCCCCTACTACCAACCCAGGGTCCCCTACCAACCCCCCTAACCCACGGTCCCCTACCAACCCCCCTAACCCTAACCCAGGTCCCCTACCAACCCCCCTAACCCTAACCCCAGGTCCCCTACCAACCCCCCTAACCCCAGGTCCCCTACCAACCCCCCTAACCCCAGGTTCCCCTACCAACCCCCCTTTACCCCAGGTCCCCTACCAACCCCCCTAACCCCAGGTCCCCTACCAACCCCCCCTAACCCCCGTCCCCTACCACCCCCCCTACCCCAGGTCCCCTACCAACCTTCCTAACCCCAGGTCCCCTACCAACCCCCCTAACCCCAGGTCCCCTACCAACCCCCTAACCCTAACCCCAGGTCCCCTACCAACCCCCCTAACCCCAGGTCCCCTACCAACCCCCTAACCCTAACCCCAGGTCCCCTACCAACCCCCCTAACCCCAGGTCCACTACCAACCCCCCTAACCCCAGGTCCCCTACCAACCCCCCTAACCCCAGGTCCCCTACCAACCCCCCTAACCCCAGGATCCCCTACCAACCCCCCCCTAACCCCAGGTCCCTACCAACCCCCCTAACCCCAGGTCCCCTACCAACCCCCCTAACCCTAACCCCAGGTCCCCTACCAACCCCCCTAACCCCAGGTCCCCTACCAACCCCCCTAACCCCAGGTCCCCTACCAACCCCCCTAACCCCAGGTCCCCTACCAACCCCCCTAACCCCAGGTCCACTACCAACCCCCCTAACCCCAGGTCCACTACCAACCCCCCTAACCCCAGGTCCCCTACCAACCCCCCTAACCCCAGGTCCACTACCAACCCCCTAACCCTAACCCCCAGGTCCCCTACCAACCCCCCTAACCCCAGGTCCCCTACCAACCCCCCTAACCCCAGGGCCCCTACCAACCCCCTAACCCTAACCCCAGGTCCCCTACCAACCCCCCTAACCCCAGGTCCCCTACCAACCCCCCTAACCCCAGATCCCCTACCAACCCCCCTAACCCCAGGGCCCCTGGAGAGCCCTTCCACCCTAACCCCAGGGCCCCTGGAGAGCCCTTCCACCCTAACCCCAGGGCCCCTATCAACCCCCTAACCCAACCCTAGGGCCCCTGGAGAGCCCTTCCACCCTAAGTGCTATCCACTCCAAGCTCTCACAGTCTCACGTCAGAAACGTTCATCCATTTGCTTCTCATACTAAAAAAGTGTTTATGGTTAAATCAAGGCATTTATAAGGTTAGGAATTAAATCTGAATGGTTAAGGTAAGGGTTCATGTTTTGGATAGGCTAAAACAAACATCTCAAAAACAACTTTCTATCGCTGGATTTGAACATGTGACCTTTGCCCTTTGGAATCAGAGGCTCATGCCCTTCCGCCATCCCCCTCCAAAACACAAACCTACTTGAATATAACAGAGTTCACTGTTGCTCCTAGGGGTCAGTTTCCACGTCAACTCCCGACATGAATGGACGTTGAATACTGACTTCTATCACACGGGTGACCTGCCTAACCCTAATACCAAGTCCCCTTTACACAGCAATCACCCCCCTACAGCGTCCCCCAAAACGGCTAATGTACCAACCAATGCTAAAAACATCTCGGACACCACGACCCCAGATGGCCCTAAACCATCCACACTCAGTGGGGACCCTAAAGAGGGGCTCGGTCCTTTAAACCATCTCTGACTCTGTGATTAGGACTGCAGGGGAGGATGAGAGAGAGGGGAAGGAGGGAGGAGGAGGGAGGATGGGAGTGGGGGTGACTTACACACACACACGCACACACAGTTGTGCACACACACACACACACACACACACACCCCGCAGTGGGACGAAGTGCGGAGTAAGTCCGCCCCCAGGCCAAACCATTTGAAACCACCCTGCGGAATGTTGGAAACGCTGACATCAGCACTATGTCATGAAGATGTGGAGATGACATCGCTTTGAAGAGAGAATGTCCACAATGACACCCTATTCCCTTTACAGAGCACTACTTTACACCACAGGGAATAAGGGGCCATTCAGGACACATCCAAAGAGAGAGAGAGAGAGAGAGATGAGAGGAGGAGGAGAGAGGGATGGGAGGAGGAGGAGAGAGGAGTGGGAGGAGGAGGAGAGAGAGAGGGAGGAGGAGGAGAGAGAGGTGGGAGGAGGAGGAGAGAGAGAGGTGGGAGGAGGAGGAGAGAGAGATGAGAGGAGGAGGAGGAGAGAGAGATGAGAGGAGGAGGAGGAGAGAGAGATGGGGAGGAGGAGGAGAGAGGGATGGGAGGAGGAGGAGAGAGATAGGGGGAGGAGAGAGAGGGATGGGAGGAGGAGAGAGAGATGGGGAGGAGGAGGTGAGAGATGGATGGGAGGAGGAGAGGGAGTGGGGGAGGATTGAGAGAGGGGATGGGAGGAGGAGAGAGAGAGGAGAGAGAGGAGGGGAGGAGGAGAGAGAGGATGGGAGGAGGAGGAGAGAGAGGTAGGGAGGAGGAGAGAGAGGTTGGAGAGGAGGAGAGAGAGATGGGAGGAGGAGGAGAGAGAGAAGTGGGAGGAGGAGGAGAGAGAGGTGGGAGGAGGAGGAGAGAGAGAGGTGGGGAGGAGGAGGAAAGAGAGACGAGAGGAGGAGGAGAGAGAGGTGGGAGGAGGAGGAGAGAGAGATGAGAGGAGGAGGAGAGAGAGATGAGAGGAGGAGGAGAGAGATGGGGAGGAGGAGAGAGGGATGGGGGAGGCGGAGAGAGGGATGGGAGGAGAGAGAGATAGGGGAGGAGGAGAGATATGAGGAGGAGGAGAGAGGGATGGGGGAAGAGGAGAGAGATGGGGGAGGAAGAGAGAGGGATGGGAGGAGGAGGAGAGAGAGAGGAGAGGAGGAGGAGAGTGAGATGAGAGGAGGAGGAGAGAGAGATGGGAGGAGGAGGAGAGAGAGAGTGGGAGGAGGAGGAGAGAGATGAGAGGAGGAGGAAAGAGAGGGATGGGAGGAGGAGGAGAGAGATGGGGGAGAGGAGGAGAGAGAGGGATGGAGGAGGAGGAGAGAGATGGGGGGAGGAGGAGAGAGGGATGGGAGGAGGAGGAGAGAGAGGGATGGGGAGGAGAAGGAGAGAGAGATGGGAGGAGGAGGAGAGAGAGATGGGGGAGGAGGAGGAGAGAGGGTGGGGGAGGAGGAGAGAGGGATGGGAGGAGTAGGAGAGAGAGATGGGGAGGAGGAGAGAGATGGGGAAGGAGGAGAGAGAGATGGGAGGAGGAGGAGAGAGAGGATGGGAGGAGGAGGAGAGAGATATGGGGGAGGAGGAGGAGAGAGGGATGGGAGGAGGAGGAGAGAGAGATGGGGAAGGAGGAGAGAGGGATGGGAGGAGGAGGAGAGAGAGATGGGAGGAGGAAGAGAGAGAGATGGGAGGAGGAGGAGAGAGAGATGGGAGGAGGAGGAGGAGGAGAGGGGGATGGGAGGAGGAGGAGAGAGGGATGGTAGGAGGAGGAGAGAGAGATGGGAGAGGAGGAGAGAGAGGGGAGGAGGAGGAGAGAGAGATGGGGGAGGAGGAGGAGAGAGGGATGGGGGGAGAGAGAGATGAGAGGAAGAGGAGAGAGGGATGGGAGGAGAGGAGAGAGAGATGGGAGGAGGAGGAGGAGAGAGGGGATGGGAGGAGGAGGAGAGAGATGGGGAGGAGGAGAGAGGGATGGGGGAGGAGGAGAGAGATGGTGGAGGAGGAGAGAGGGATGGAGGAGGAGGAGAGAGAGATGAGGAGGAGGAGAGAGGGATGGGGGAGAGGAGGAGAGAGGGATGGAGGAGGAGGAGAGAGAGATGGGGAGTGAGAAGGAGAGGATGGGGGGGAGGAGGAGAGAGGGATGGGAGGAGGAGGAGAGAGAGATGGGAGAGAAAGAGAGATGAAGAGGAGGTAGGAGGAGAGAGATGGGAGGAGGAGGAGAGAGGGATGGGAGGAGGAGAGGAGAGAGAGATGGGGTGGAGGAGAGAGGGATGGGGGAGGAGGAGAGAGAGATGAGAGGAGGGGGAGAGAGGGATGGGAGGAGGAGGAGAGAGAGAGGGAGGAGGAGGAGAGAGAGATGGGGGAGGAGGAGGAGAGAGGGATGGGAGGAGGAGGAGAGAGAGATGGGAGGAGGAGAGAGATGGGAGGAGGAGGAGAGAGGTGGGAGGAGGAGGAGAGAGAGATGGGAGGAGGAGAGAGATGGGAGGAGGAGAGAGAGGGAGGAGAGGAGGAGGAGAGAGGATGGGAGGAGGAGGAGAGAGGGAGGAGAGGTGGGAGGAGGAGGAGAGAGGGATGGGAGGAGGAGGAGAGAGATGGGGGAGGAGGAGAGAGAGATGGGGAGGGGAGGAGAGAGGGATGGGAGGAGGAGAGAGAGGTGGGAGGAGGAGGAGAGAGTGATGGGAGGAGGAGGAGAGAGAGGTGGGAGGAGGAGGAGGAGAGAGAGATGAGAGGAGGAGGAGGAGGAGAGAGAGATGGGGAGGGGTAGGAGAGAGAGATGAGGAGGGGGAGAGGAGAGAGAGAGGGAGGAGAGACAGAGATGGGGAGGAGGAGGAGAGGGAATGGGGGAGGAGGAGAGGAGGAGAGAGATGGGGAGGAGGAGGTGAGAGATGGGGGAGAGGAGGAGGAGAGAGATGGGGAGGGAGGAGAGAGGGATGGGGAGGAGAGGAAGAAGGAGGTGGAGGAGGAGGAGAGAGAGGTGGGAGGAGGAGGAGAGAGAGAGTGGGAGGAGGAGGAGAGAGAGGTGGGAGGAGGAGGAGAGAGAGAGGTGGGAGGAGGAGGAAGAGAGAGAGAGGGGAGGAGAGAGAGGGGGGAGGAGAGGAGAGAGAGATGAGAGGAGGAGGAGAGAGAGATGAGAGGAGAGGAGAGAGAGGGGAGGGAGGAGAGAGGGATGGGGGAGAGGAGAGAGAGATGGAGGAGGAGAGAGAGAAGGAGGAGGAGAGAGAGAGGAGGAGGAGAGAGATGAGGACGAGGAGAGAGGGAGAGAAGAAGAGAGAGGAGATGAGGAGGAGGAGAGAGATGAGAGGAGGGAGGAGGAGGAGGGAGTGAGGAGGAGGAGAGAGGAGAGGGAGAGGAGGAGGAGAGAGAGAGGAGAGGAGGAGGAGAGAGATGAGAGGAGGAGGAAAGAGAGAGGGGGATGAGGAGGAGAGAGATGGGGGAGGGGAGGAGAGAGAGGATGAGGGAGGAGGAGAGAGATGGGAGGAGAGGATTAGAGGGAGGGAGGAGGAGGAGAGGAGAGGGATGGGAGGTGAGGAGAGAGAGATGGAAGGAGGAGGAGAGAGAGATGGGGGAGGAGGGGGGAGAAGAGGGTGGGGAGGAGGAGAGGAGGGAGGGGGAAGAGAGAAAGGAGAGAGAGATGAGAGAGGAGGAGGAGAGATGGGGGAAGGAGAGAAGAGAGATGGGAGGAGGAGGAGAGAGAGATATGGAGGAGGAGGAGAGAGAGATGGGGGAGGAGGAGGAGAGAGGGATGGGAGGAGGAGGAGAGAGAGAGATGGGGAGGAGGAGAGAGGGATGGGAGGAGGAGGGAGAGAGAGAGGAGGAGGAGGAGAGAGGAGATGGAGGAAGGAAGAGAGAGAGATGGGAGGAGGAGGAGAGAGAGATGGAGGAGAGGAGGAGGAGAGAGGGATGGGAGGAGGAGGAGAGAGGGATGGACGCAGGAGGAGGAAGAGAGAGATGGGGAGGAGGAGAGAGAGGGGTAGGAGGAGGAGAGAGAGATGGGAGAGGAGGAGGAGAGAGGAGTGAGTGGAGGAGAGAGAGAAGAGGAGAGGAAGAGGAGAGAGGGATGGGAGAGGAGGGAGAGAGAGATGAAGAGGAAGGAGAACGAAGGAGAGAGGATGGGAGGAGAGGAGAGAGAGATGGGAAGGAGGAGAGAGGGAGGGGGGGAGGAGGAGAGAGAGGGGAGGAGAGAGAGGGGGGAGGAGGAGGGAGAGGAGAGAGAGAGATGGGGAGGAGGAGAGAGGGATGGGGGGAGGAGGAATGGAAGAGGGAGGATAGGAGGAAGGAGAGGAGAGGATGGGGGAGGAGGAGGAGGAGATGGGGGGAGGGGGAGAGAGGGATGGGAAGGAGAGGAGAGAGAATGGAGGAGTGAAGAGAAGAGAGGACATGGGAGGCGGAGGAGAGAGAGATGGGAGAGAGGAGGATGAGGAAGAGGGAGTGGGAGGAGGAGGGGAGGAGAGAGAGTGGGGTGGAGGAGGAGAGGGTATGGGAGGCAGGAGAGAGAGATGAGAGGAGGGAGAGAGAGCAAACGGGAGGGGAGGAGGAGAGAGATGGAGGAGGAGGAGAGGAAGAGGATGGGGGAGGACTGAGGAGAGAGATGATGGGAGGAGAGAAGAGAAGAGAGATGGGAGGAGGGCAGAGAGATGGGAGGAGGAGGAGAGAGGGTGAGCAGGGGACGGAGGATGGAAGAGAGACGAGGAGTGAGGAGAGAGAGGGAGAGAGGAGGAGAGGAGGTGCGAGGAGGAGGAGAGGGAGTAGAGGGAGGGAGGACGTAGAGGATCGAGGAGGAGGGAGGAGGGAGGGAGGAGGAAGGAGAGAGAGAGGGGGAGGAGGAGAGAGAGTATGGGGGGAGGGGACGGAAAGAGGGGATGGGAGGAGGAGAGGAGAGGGTGGAGGAGGATAGGAGAGAGTTGATGGGAGGAGGAGGAGAGAGAGGTGGGAGGCGGAGGAGAAAGAGAGGTGATGAAAGGGAGGAGGAGGAGGAGGAGAGAGATGGGGAGGGGTAGGAGAGAGAGATGGGGGAGGGGGAGGAGAGAGAGATGGGAGGAGGAGGACAGAGATGGGGAGGAGGAGGAGAGGGATGGGGAGGAGGAGGAGGAGGAGAGAGATGGGGAGGAGGAGGTGAGAGATGGGGGAGGAGGAGGAGAGAGATGGGGAGGAGGAGAGAGGTTATGGAAGGAGGAGGGAGAGAGATGATGGTAGGAGCGGAGAGAGAGAGGGATGGGAGACGAGGAGGAGAGAGAGAGGGAGGAGAGAGAGATGAGAGGAGGAGGAGAGAGGGTGGGATTGCGAGGAGGAGAGAGAGAGATAGGAGGAGAGAGGGAGGAAGAGGGATGTGGAGGAGGAGGAGAGAGAGTGGGAGGAGGCGGAGAGAGATGGATGGGTGGAGGAGGAGAGAGAGAGTGGGAGGAGGAGGAGGAGCGATTGAGAGGAGGAGGAAGAGAGGGATGGGAGGAGGAGGAGAAGAGCTGGGAGAGGGGAGGAGAGAGCGATGGGCGACACCGCGGGAGGAGAGAGAGGATGGGGGAGGAGGGGAGAGAGGATGGGAGGAGAGGAGGAGAGAGAGATGAGCGGAGGAGGAGAGAAGGGATGGGAGGAGATGAGAGTGACAGAGATGGGGAGGGGGGAGAGAGATAGGAGGAGGAGAGAGAGATGGGAGGAGGAGGAGAGAGAGATGGGAGGAGGAGGAGAGAGCGAGATGGTATGGTAGGAGGGAGCAGAGAGCTGAGAGGAGGAGGAGAGATGGCTGGGAGGAGAGGAGAGAGAGCTGGGGCTGGGGAGGAGAGAGAGCGGGATGGGAGGAGGAGGCAGAGAGAGATGGCCGGAGGAGGAGCAGAGATGGGCGAGGAGGAGGAGGATGAGAGAGATGAGAGGAGGAGGAGAGAGGGATGGGAGGAGGAGGAGAGAGAGATGGGGGGGAGGAGAGAGAGATGGGGGAGGGGGAGGAGAGAGGGATGGGGAGGAGGAGAGAGATGGGGGAGGAGGAGAGCGGGCTGGGTGGACGAGCGGGATGTGGCGGAGGAGGAGAGAGAGGGATGGGGAGGAGGAGGAGAGAGATGGGGGAGGAGGAGAGAAGGATGGGGGAGGAGGAGAGAGATGGGGAGGAGGAGAGAGGGATGGGAGGAGAGAGATGAGAGGAGGAGGAGAGAGGGATGGGAGGAGAGATGGAGAGAGAGACGGGAGGAGGCGGAGTAGAGGAAGATGGGGGAGGAGGAGGAGAGAGGGATGGGAGGAGAAGAGAGGGATGGGAGGAGGAGGAGAGAGCGATGAGAAGAGAGACATGAGAGGAGGAGTGGAAAATGAGAGGAGGAGGAGAGAGAGATGAGAGGAGGAGAGAGAGATGAGAGGAGGAGGAGAGAGAGATGGGAGGAGGAGGAGGAGAGAGAGATGAGAGGAGGAGGAGGAGAGAGAGATGGGAGGAGGAGGAGAGAGAGGGTGGTAAGAGAGGAGGAGAGGAGAGAGGAGAGGAGGAGGGAGAGAGAGAGAGATGGGGAGGAGGAGGCAGAGAGATGTGGGAGGAGGAGGAGAGAGAGATGAGGAGGAGGAGGAGGAGAGAGCGATGAGAGGAAGAGGAGAGAGTTATGAGAGGAGGAGGAGAGAGGGATGGGAGGAGGAGGAGAGGGAGATGGGAGGAGGAGAGAGAGGGATGAGAAGAGGAGGAGAAAGATGGGAGGAGGAGGAAGGGGAGATGGTAGGAGAGGAGGAGAGAGATGAGAGGAGGAGGAGATCGAGATGGGAGGAGGAGGAGAGAGATGAGAGGAGGAGGAGAGAGAGGTGGGAGGAGGAGGAGAGAGAGGGATGAGAGATGAGAGGAGGAGGAGAGAGTTATGAGAGGAGGAGGAGAGAGGGATGAGAGGAGGAGGAGGACAAAGCAGGACAACTCAGGCGTTCCGCCTCAAACTCAAACTTTTCTTCACTTCTAAATGTACCATAAATGCAAAATAAAAACGTAACTTGAATTTGAACCCCTGAGAATAACCTTGGTTTCTCAGCCTAACGTGCCTCTAGGTAGGAGCTATAGACAGACAGGTATAAGATGAGTTGATAACAAGAGACCGGGGACTGGGGTCTTTTCATCCTCACAGCTCTCTCTCTCCATCTTTCCTTTTATATCAATCTAACTAAAACTTTCTGTTCTTCCAAAGTGTAGGTGGACAGGACTTAGAGAGAGATAGAGGGAGAGATAGAGAGAGAGGGAGAGATAGAGAGAGAGGGATAGAGGGATAGATAGAGGGAGAGATTAGGGAGAGAGAGCGAGAGATAGAGAGAGGGAGAGAGGGAGAGAGTGAGAGAGTGAGAGAGAGAGGGAGAGAGAGAGAGGGTGAGAGATAGAGGGAGAGAGAGAGAGAGAGAGAGAGGGTGAGAGAGAGAGGGAGAGAGAGAGAGAGAGGGAGAGGGTGAGAGAGAGGGAGAGATAGAGAGAGAGCGAGAGATAGATAGAGGGATAGATAAAGACATTTGGCCATAGCGTGAGTCCTTGATGACACAATAATACCGCCCCAGGGAAACGTTCCCTGGTTCCACCTGGACCTCATATCTCTGTGTGATGGGGAGAGGGGGAATCTAATGACTGTGACAGCGGGGCAGTTGGTCCAGGACCCTAACTCTACAGGGACACACCTAGCAGGTCCAGGACCCTAACTCTACAGGGACACACCTAGCAGGTCCAGGACCCTAACTCTACAGGGACACACCTAGCAGGTCCAGTTACTAACTCTCCAGGGACACACCTAGCAGGTCCAGGACCCTAACTCTACAGGGACACACCTAGCAGGTCCAGGACCCTAACTCTACAGGGACACACCTAGCAGGTCCAGGACCCTAACTCTACAGGGACACACCTAGCAGGTCCAGGGCCCTAACTCTACAGGGACACACCTAGCAGGTCCAGGACCCTAACTCTACAGGGACACACCTAGCAGGTCCAGGACCCTAACTCTACAGGGACACACCTAGCAGGTCCAGTTACTAACTCTACAGGGACACAGCTAGCAGGTCCAGTTACTGAATAAAGGTTAAATGAATAGAATGCACAGCTGTAGAAACACACACTGTGAAACATACTGACCTCCTAATAGTTTCTTGGTTGATAGGTCAGTCTCTCCCTCTGAAGGTAGAAAGACAAGTTTCTACTTGATTGAGAGGTCAGTTTCTACTTGACTTTCCTTTCTACCCCTTCAGAGGGAGAGACTGACCTATCAACCAAGAAACGTTCCTTGTGTCTGTATGACCGATGGGGTATCGTAGGGGGTGTGTGTGTTAGGAGGTCAGTATGTCTCACAGTGTGTGTTTCTACAGCTGTGCATTCTATTCATTTAACCTTTATTCAGTGACTGGACCTGCTAGGTGTGTCAACTTGTTACAGCTGTTGATAAGTCATTGATAATAATCTGCCAATTTTTTTTCATGTTATCACATTAAGAGATGATGCGGGATCATAGTTACATTCAATAAAATTCACAAGTTGATTTAAAATGTTTAACGCTTTATCATGGTTGGTTTTACGGATTTGTCCAAAATCGCGTGACATAAAACGTTACTTTTCTGTCCTTGCATTAATGGCAGGTTGTAGGTTGTCATTATATCATATATGAAGCATTGAACATTGAACCCTGGATCTAGCTGTCAGACCGTTTTATGCATAGAGATCTCAGAACTGCAATTTAACTACGTAACATTTAGTGTCTCCTTAAGTTATGGGGTGAAAACTGTTTTCATGGCACACAAATCCAAAATAATGCGTACGATTGCAAAAATCGAATGATTCTAACTAAAATAGTCACCTTACCTTACCACTTAAAACCTAAATTGATACTGTCATTAACATGGTTCTTCAATACATTATGGATAATACTTGTTGGATGCCCAGCTGATTAGTTACTCCGTGGTCTGAAGGAAGGAATTTTCCAAATGACAATCGAGTGACGAACAGCTGTTACATTTACATTTTACATTTACGTCATTTAGCGGACGCTCTCATCCAGAGCGATTTACAGTTAGTGAGTGCATACATCATTTTTTATACTGGCCCCCCCATGGGAATCGAACCCACAACCCTGGCGTTGCAAACGCCATGCTCTACCAACTGAGCCACATCCCTGCCGGTCATTCCCTCCCCTACCCTGGACAACGCTGGGCCAATTGTGCGCCGCCCCATGGGTCTCCCGGTCGTGGCCGGCTACGACAGAGCCTGGATTCGAACCAGGATCTCTAGAGGCACAGCTAGCACTGCGATGCAGCGCCTAAGACCACTGCGCCACTCGGGAGACGATTGTTGTGATAGCATCAAGTACTGGAATAGGCCTACCTTGAAAATCAGACATTTCCTCAATTTGGT
>CM072256.1:2197341-2212341 GCA_036851935.1 Coregonus suidteri | reverse complement strand
CCATGGGGGGTTTAATGTGTTAGTATTAGGACTAGGGGTATCCATGGGGGGTTTAATGTGTTAGTATTAGGACTAGGGGTATCCATGGGGGGGGTTATGTGTTAGTATTAGGACTTTAGGGTATCCATGGGGGGTTTAATGTGTTAGTATTAGGACTAGGGGGTATCCATGGGGGTTTTTAATGTGTTAGTATTAGGACTAGGGGTATCCACGGGGGGTTTAATGTGTTAGTATTAGGACTAGGGGTATCCATGGGGGGTTTAATGTGTTAGTATTAGGACTAGGGGTATCCATGGGGGGGTTTAATGTGTTAGTATTAGGACTAGGGGTATCCATGGGGGTTTAATGTGTTTAGTATTAGGACTAGGGGGTATCCATGGGGGTTTAATGTGTTAGTATTAGGACTAGGGGTATCCATGGGGGTTTAATGTTGTTTAATGTGTTAGTATATAGGACTAGGGTATCCATGGGGGGTTTAATGTGTTTAGTATTAGGACTAGGGTATCCCACGGGAGGGGGTTTAATGTGTTTAGTATTAGGACTAATGTGGGTATCCATGGGGGGTTTAATGTGTTAGTATTAGGACTAGGGGTATCCATGGGGGGTTTAATGTGTTAGTATTAGGACTAGGGGGTATCCATGGGGGAGGGGGTTTAATGTGTTAGTATTAAGACTAGGGGTATCCATGGGGGGTTTAATGTGTTAGTATTAGGACTAGGGGTATCCATGGGGGGTTTAATGTGTTAGTATTAGGACTAGGGGTATCCATGGGGGGTTTAATGTGTTAGTATTAGGACTAGGGGTATCCACGGGGGAGTGGGTTTAATGTGTTAGTATTAGGACTAGGGGTATCCATGGGGGTATTTAAATGTGTTAGTATTCATAGGGGTTATCTAGGGGTATCCATGGGGGGTTTAATGTGTTAGTATTAGGACTAGGGGTATCCATGGGGGGTTTAAATGTGTTAGTATTAGGGACTAGGGGTATCCATGGGGGGTTTAATGTGTTAGTATTAGGACTAGGGGTATCCATGGGGGGTTTAATGTGTTAGTATTAGGACTAGGGGTATCCATGGGGGGGGTTTAATGTGCTAGTATTAGGACTAGGGGTATCCATGGGGGGTTTAATGTGTTAGTATTAGGACTAGGGGTATCCATGGGGGGTTTAATGTGTTAGTATTAGGACTAGGGGTATCCATGGGGGGTTTAATGTGTTAGTATTAGGACTCGGGGTATCCTTTCACTGGTTTCTGGTGAGGAATTAATAAGCAGGTCAGAGTAAGAAGAGAACAGGAGTAGTGACACACACACACACACACGCGCTCAGTGAGGTGACAGTAGCAAGCTGGCTGAGGACAGGTGGGACAGGACGGACAGGTAGACAGAAGCTGGCTGAGGACAGGTGGGACAGGACGGACAGGTAGACAGAAGACGCTGCATCGTGTGTCTCAAGTCACAAGCTCTGAGGTACAGACACAGAAACAGCTGGGGACTAGAACACATTTAGGCAAAGTAAAATATCTAGAATGTATTATATTGGGCTGTTCTTTTGGTGAATGTTACAAACTCATAGTCACTACAATCCATAGGAGATCATTAGGCTTCACTGTCTTTCTTGTGTGGGTGTGTGTGTGTGTGTGAGAGTGTGTGAGTGAGTGTGTGTGTGTGTGTGTGTGTGTGTGAGTGAGTGAGTGTGTGTGTGTGTGTGAGTGAGTGAGTGAGTGAGTGTGTGTGTGTGTGTGTGTGTGTGTGTGTGTGTGTGTGTGTGTGAGTGTGTGTGTACAGTACACACACACTCACTGGGAGAGCCACAGCGGAAGCACTGTTTAGGAGAGATCTGATTATAGGATTCACACACACACACACACACACACACACACACACACACACACACACACACACACACACACACACACACACACACAATTATTTCCACTCATTCACCAGGTGCACCTTGAGAGCCAGATCCCCCCCCCACCCCCCCAGTAAGAGACAGACATCACATCTTACCAAACTGAAACAGCAGTATTCAGACTCCAGGTAGAAAGGTTTATTGATTGACGTAACAAAAAAACAGGCTTTATTTTTCAGCTAAATAAATGTATCCTTTATCCTCTTTATGACATCATCAAGAAGTGACGTATCAAAACGCTTCATAAAAAGGGCAGATCTGTAGTTTAATAACACATTGGAACCCACAGAGCTCTGGCACTTTAGGAAATAGGGTGCTATTTGGGACGCCTCCACAGACGCCACTATAACACACAACAGTGATTCTGTGGTCTATCTTCCCGACAGAGCCTTAGACGGGACAGAACGAGTCTTCTTGGGGACCTTTTTACTGCCCTTAGTCTTTTTAGGGGCATCTGACAGGGGGAGAGAGGGAGTGAAGGAGGGGCTAGGGGTGGGTTTGCCTGTTGCCCCTCTCGGCGGAACGTTCGTGGGGTCGGTGGGAGGGGCTTCAGGGTCAACAAGGAGCTGACAGACGTCGTCTAGGTGCGGGGTCACTGACGATTGAGAATCACACACCTGAAGCAGAGGGGTCGAAGGTTAAGGAAGTCGGAAACACACACACAAACCCCCTTCCTTTCATCCACGTCCTACAAACAAAGTGAAACCTAGTCAGTCTGAAGGCCCTAATCTAAGCCTTCCATTAGCGTTATGAGATGATGTCGGCCTTTAGAAAAGTGGCCTTTATGCCGCGTCAGAAAGCCCCTGACTGAAGTGCCCCAAAAGAGTTTACAGGAGAAGGCTGAAGGAGAGAGGGAAAGATGTATAGAGAGAATGATCCTAGTATTTCAGCCTTGAAATGAGCTCTTAGTAAAAGAGAGTCAGTTGAATAGGAGGCCCAGTTTTAAAGCACCGAGTCATCTAAATGATGACAGGACCATATTCAGCTGTAGTTTGTTTGGGGATTAAGGACCAGATTAAGGAAATGGAAACTAGGCTGTAAAAGTAATGTATTTCTATTGAAACTGTCACTGTAGGTTTGGTCAAACGGACACATTCACAGTTTTGGAAGTTAAGTCTGGAAAAAGTAGACTGTCATTAGAAGATACAACACATCTACAGCAAAATGCACAGATGCACAGACACACGGATCCAGCCTGGTGTCTACTCTGTCTGACACTGCAGTCCCGGAGGTGTTAAATGAGTCAAACAGAGGTTCTTAGACACTGTCAGTCATCGGAGCGGTTTGTCCATTACAACTGGTTGACGAGAGACAGCAGTGTCAGTCTAAAGAGGGCCTCTAGTTGAAGGACAGTGTCAGCCTAAAGAGGGCCTCTAGTTGAAGGACAGTGTCACACACACACACACACACACACACACACACACACACACACACACACACACACACATTCTCTCTTACAGGGATGAAGCAAAGGTTCTCTCTGAGACAGGCATCTTGTAGTTCTGTCCGGAGGGCGGAGACATGGCTTTGGTGGGCGGAGATTTCTCTCTCCATCGAGCCAATCCTGGAGCACGCTGCGTGGTATACCTCAGAGAACGTCCCCACCAGGCTCTGCAATGCATCATGGGAGGAAAGAGCGAAAGGTTTTATTCAGGGTGTGAATGGACAGGTGCATCGCAGGCGTCACTACAGACCCGGGTTTGATCCCAGGCTGTGTCACAACCGGCCATGACCGGGAGTCCTATAGGGTCGGCGCACAATTGGATATCACGAAATTGGGGAGAAAAGGGGGTAAAATACAAAACATTTAAAATAAAGAAGATGGATGTCCTTCTGGAAGGTTCTCCCATCTCCACAGAGGAACTCTGGAGCTCTGTCAGAGTGACCATCGGGTTCTTGGTCACCTCCCTGACCAAGGCCCTTCTCCCCCGATTGCTCAGTTTGGCCGGGCGGCCAGCTCTAGGAAGAGACTTGGTGGTTCCAAACTTCTTCCATTTAAGAATGATGGAGGCCACTGTGTTCTTGGGGACCTTCAATGCTGCATAAATGTTTTGGTACCCTTACCCAGATCTGTGCCTCGACACAATCCTGTCTCGGAGCTCTATGGACAATTCCTTCGACCTCATGGCTTGGTGTTTTGCTCTGACATGCACTGTCAACTGTGGGACCTTATATATATAGACAGGTGTGTGCCTTTCCAAATCATGTCCAATCAATTGAATTTACCACAGGTGGACTCCAATCAAGTTGTAGAAATATCTCAAGGATGATCAATGGAAACAGGAAGCACCTGAGCTCAATTTTGAGTCTCATAGCAAAGGGTATCTGTTTTTTATTTTTAATACATTTGCAGACATTTCTAAAAACCTGTTTTTCTTTGTCGTTATGGGGTATTGTGTGTAGATTGATGAGGGGAAAAAAACAATGTAATCCATTTTAGAATAAGGCTGTAACGCAACAAAATGTGGAAATAGTCAAGGGGTCTGAATACTTTCCGAATGAACTGTATAAGCCGGAAGTAGAAGCCTAAGTGTTGTTGTCCAAATAACAAATAACAACAAATAATAACAAAGATAGCTAATAATGTAAGCATACTGTGTCCATAATAAGTATATAGGTTGTATGTTGGGAGCTTTTGGGAAAGAGCACAGTTAGAAAGATATGGCATGGTAGAAGTCTGGAACCACCAAGACACCAAGACACTTCCTAGAGCTGGCCGCAAACCGGATGGACATCATAAAAATGATCGGAGAGGTTGAGAGTAGAAGAAGTTCAGGAGCAAAAAAATAAATAAATATATATATATATATATATATATAATAGAATTATTGTAAAATTAACTCTGTCCATAAGGTGTAGATAGTAAGTATAGGCTGGAAGTAGAGGCCTGGGCATTGTTGTTCACTAATTTACTCCAAGTAGGGAAAGGATGGCAGGGTTGAAAAGTAATAAAGGGGAGTATATATATAAAAAACATGGGGATTGGAAGTGATGCAGACAATTACATTGATAGAAGATACAATCTATCTGCAATATTAAGCTGATCTACCCCATAAAAAAAACCATTCCCCACACAAAAAAAAAGAAAAAAAAAGAAGAAAAAAAGTGTTGTTGTCCATTAGTTTACTCCAATTAGGGGAGGGATGGTGGGGTTAGGGGAAAATAATAAAGGAAAATATATTTAATATATATATATTTACCCCCCAAAAATATGGGGATTGTAAATGATTTAGACAATTACATTGATGGAAGCTACAATCTATCTGCAATATTAAAGCTGATCTACCCCCCCCCAAAAAAAAATAGATAAATATATATATAAAAAGAAAAGAACAGGAAAAAAAAACTAGAGGGATAATCAGGCGGGCCGCTTAAACCTTTCATATATATTTTGTAAAATCATTTTAGGGATTGAAACTGACTAACTTCCTCCTCCTCTCCGAACCTGACGGACCAAACTGACTAACTTCCTCCTCCTCTCCGAACCTGACGGACCAAACTGACTAACTTCCTCCTCCTCTCTGCACCTGACGGAACTTCCTCCTCCTCTCCGAACCTGACGGACCAAACTCAGTGTCCCTGTAGGAATAGTACCTGACAGGCGGCCACCTCTGGTCCTCCCAGCGACCTCTCTGGTCCAGTCAGATCCAGATGCACTCTTGGTAACTGCAGAGGGAGGTCCTCGTCAGTGGAGGTGGATCGTGATTGGACGATTCGGTCTCTGACCTGCGGTGGGGGGCAGGAGAGAGAGATAGTCCTAGTTTATCAAAGAGAGAGAGAGAGAGTGTGTGTGTCGGGCCGTTTACACTAGGAAGCGGCATCGCTCGGTCAAACATCGGAAGAAGCGGAGGGGGGACCGTTGAGCGATGCGAGTGACCAATCCAAGCTCACCATAGATTACAAACCTTACTGGATTGGCCGACAATGGCTGTTGATACGTAGCACTAGCTAGCTAGCTTGTTAGCACCCTTGTATAGTGTAAATGGTCGGTATGTGTATGTGTGAATGCATGCGCTCGTGTGTCAGTGCTTCTGTTTCAAGGACACACTGCTAATTGAGTAGCTGAGCCAAACCTCCGGGAAGTGGGCGGGGCCAAACCTCTGGGAAGTGGGAGGGGCCAAACCTCTGGGAAGTGGGCGGGGCCAAACCTCTGGGAAGTGGGCGGGGCCAAACCTCCGGGAAGTGGGCGGGGCCAAACCTCTGGGAAGTGGGAGGCTAACTCAACTCCGTCCCACATAAGAGAATATTGAACCCTACTTCTAGTGAGAAACACAAAAGCTGGTTTGTCTGGCATTGTGACTGATAGTATGTGGTTACAACACACACAATGCTCTGAACTCTAGCTGTTTAAAAACCAACCAACCAGTGCAGCTCACCTCTCTGAACTCTAGCTGTTTAAAAACCAACCAACCAGTGCAGCTCACCTCTCTGAACTCTAGCTGTTTAAAAACCAACCAACCAGTGCAGCTCACCTCTCTGAACTCTAGCTGTTTAAAAACCAACCAACCAGTGCAGCTCACCTCTCTGAACTCTAGCTGTTTAAAAACCAACCAACCAGTGCAGCTCACCTCTCTGTAGCTGCTCTCTACTGCTCTCATGTAGCTGGCCAGGGAGTCCTTCCTCCTAGAGAGAGAAAGAGAGAGGAGTGGGGAGGGGAGGGGAGGGGAGGGGAGGGGGGAGAGAGAGACAGACAGAGAGAGAGAGAGAGACAGACAGAGAGAGAGAGAGAGGGAGAGAGAGACAGAGACAGAGACATAGACATAGACATAGAGAGAGAGAGAGAGAGAGAGAGAGAGAGACAGAGAGAGAGAGAGAGAGAGAGAGAGAGAGAGAGAGAGGGGGGGGGAGAGAGATCAGTCAGCATTACAATAGCTAGCTAATGCCACAGTCATCATTGGATTTTAAAATGCCCTCTATTGGGTCAAGACCCTACAGTACATGACCATTAAAATCCTCTATTGGATCAAGACCCTACAGTACATGACCATTAAAATCCTCTATTGGATCAAGACCTTACAGTACATGAACATTAAAATCCTCTATTGGGTCAAGATCCTACAGTACATGAACATTAAAATCCTCTATTGGGTCAAGATTCCTACAGTACATGACCATTAAAATCCTCTATTGGGTCAAGATCCTACAGTACATGAACATTAAAATCCTCTATTGGGTCAAGATCCTACAGTACATGACCATTAAAATCCTCTATTGGGTCAAGATCCTACAGTACATGAACATTAAAATCCTATATTGGGTCAAGACCCTACAGTACATGAACATTAAAATCCTCTATTGGGTCAAGACCCTACAGTACACGAACATTAAAATCCTCTATTGGGTCAAGACCCTACAGTACATGAACATTAAAATCCTCTATTGGGTCAAGACCCTACAGTACATGAACATTAAAATCCTCTATTGGGTCAAGACCCTACAGTACATGACCATCCAACCCTCAGAAGTCCCGCACCACGCGCTCCTGTACCAGCCTGTAAGAAACAAATAAACAGCTTTGTGTAAAAGGACGACTCCAGATCCCGTCATTCTCAACAGAGCACAACGCCCCCTGGAGGTCCCATGGTCTGACCCGCTGGCAAGTGGCTTCACTCTCCCTGACCCAGTCTGTAATACCTACATGTTTCAAGCAGACCACCATAGTCCCTGTGCCCAAGAACACCAAGGTAACCTGTCTAAATGACTATCGCCCCATAGCACTCACATCTGCAGCCATGAAATACTTTGAGAGGCTGGTCATGGCTCACATCAACACCATCATCCCAGACTCCCTGGACCCCACTCCAATTCGCATACCGCCCCAACAGATCCACAGACGGCACACTCTCTATTGCCCTCCACACTGCCCTCACCCACCTAGATAAGAGGAATACCTATGTGAGAATGCTGTTAATTGACTACAGCTCAGCGTTCAACACCATTGTCCTCTCCAAGCTCATCACTAAGCTAAGGACCCTGGGATTAAACACCTCCCTCTGCAACTGGGTCCTGGACTTCCTGACGGACCCAGGTGGTAAGGGTAGGCAACATCACCTCTGCTACGCTGATCCTCAACACGGGGGCCCCTCAGGGGTGCGTGCTGAGTCCCCTCCTGTACTCCCTGTTCACCCACAACTGCGTGGCCAAGAACTCCAATACCATCATCAAGTTTGCTGACGACACGGCGGTAGTAGGCCTGGTCACCGGCAACGATGAGTCAGCATACAGGGAGGAGGTTTCTGACCAGAACATCAACCTCTCCCTCAACATCAGTAAGACTCAAGGAGCTGTTTGTTGACTACAGGAAACATGGGGGGAAAACACGCCCCCATCCACATTGACGGGGCCGCAGTGGAGCAGGTCGAGAGCTTCAAGTTCCTCGGTGTCCAAATCACTGAAGACTTAAATGGTCCAAACACACTCACACAGTCGTGAAGAAGGCAGCGCCTCTTCCCCCTCAGGAGATTGGAAAAAGTTTGGCACGGGCCCTCAAATCCTCAAAAAGTTATATAGCTGTACCACTGAGAGCATCTTGACTGGCTGCATCACCGCCTGGTATAGCAACAGCACCGCCCTGGATCGCACGGCGCTACAGAGGGTGGTGCGGACAGCCCAGGACACGGCTGGGGCTTAGGTCCTGCCCTCCAGGACATCTACACTTCCAGTCAAAAGTTTGGACACACCTGCTTATTCAAGGGTTTTCTTTCTTTATTTTTTACTATTTTCTACATTGTAGAATAATAGTGAAGACATCAAACTATGACATAACACATATGGAATCATGTATTCTCAACAAAAAAAAGTTTTAAAACAATCAAATTATTTTAATGGTGAAGTTTCTGTGCAGTTCTCAAGCTGGTTCTCAACGCACCGTTGTAGGTCCCATTACAGATGGAGTCATTCTAACGCACCACGTTGTATCATTACAGATGGAGTCATTCTAACGCACCACGTTGTATCATTACAGATGGAGTGTCATTCTAAAAAGAACTAACGCACCACGTTGTACATCATTACAGATGAAAGTCACATTCTAAACGCACCACGTTGTATCATTACAGATGGAGTCATTCTAACGCACCACGTTGTATCATTGACAGATGGAGTCATTCTAACGCACCACGTTGTATCATTACTAGATTACAGGGAGTCATTCTAACGCACCACGTTGTATCATTACAGATGGAGTCATTCTAACGCACCACGTTGTATCATTACAGATGGAGTCATTCTAACGCACCACGTTGTATCATTACAGATGGAGTCATTCTAACGCACCACGTTGTATCATTACAGATGGAGTCATTCTAACGCACCACGTTGTATCATTACAGATGGAGTCATTCTAACGCACCACGTTGTATATCATTACAGATGGAGTCATTCTAACGCACCACGTTGTACTGTATCATTACAGATGGAGTCATTCTAACGCACCACGTTGTATCATTACAGATGGAGTCATTTCTAACGCACCACGTTGTCATGATTATCAGATGGAGTCATTCTAAACGCACCACGTTGTATCATTACAGATGGAGTCATTCTAACGCACCACGTTGTATCATTACAGATGGAGTCATTCTAACGCACCACGTTGTCATGGACATTACAGATGGAGTCATTCTAACGCACCACGTTGTCATGAACTATCATTACAGATGGAGTCATTCTAACGCACCACGTTGTCATGTAACTCATTACAGATGGAGTCATTCTAACGCACCACGTTGTCATGAACTATCATTACAGATGGAGTCATTCTAACGCACCACGTTGTATCATTACAGATGGAGTCATTCTAACGCACCACGTTGTATCATTACAGATGGAGTCATTCTAACGCACACCACGTTGTCATGAACTATCATTACAGATGGAGTCATTCTAACGCACCACGTTGTCATGAACTATCATTACAGATGGAGTCATTCTAACGCACCACGTTGTCATGAACTATCATTACAGATGGAGTCATTCTAACGCACCACGTTGTCATGAACTATCATTACAGATGGAGTCATTCTAACGCACCACGTTGTATCATTACAGATGGAGTCATTCTAACGCACCACGTTGTATCATTACAGATGGAGTCATTCTAAACGCACCACGTTGTATCATTACAGATGGAGTCATTCTAACGCACCACGTTGTATCTATTACAGATGGAGTCATTCTAACGCACCACGTTGTATCATTACAGATGGAGTCATTCTAACGCACCACGTTGTATCATTACAGATGGAGTCATTCTAACGCACCACGTTGTATCATTACAGATGGAGTCATTCTAACGCACCACGTTGTATCATTACAGATGGAGTCATTCTAACGCACCACGTTGTCATGAACTATCATTACAGATGGAGTCATTCTAACGCACCACGTTGTATCATTACAGATGGAGTCATTCTAACGCACCACGTTGTATCATTACAGATGGAGTCATTCTAACGCACCACGTTGTATCATTACAGATGGAGTCATTCTAACGCACCACGTTGTATCATTACAGATGGAGTCATTCTAACGCACAACACGTTGTATCATTACAGATGGAGTCATTCTAACGCACCACGTTGTATCATTACAGATGGAGTCATTCTAACGCACCACGTTGTCATGAACTATCATTACAGATGGAGTCATTCTAACGCACCACGTTGTATCATTACAGATGGAGTCATTCTAACGCACCACGTTGTATGAACTATCATTAAAGATGGAGTCATTCTAACGCACCACGTTGTATCATTACAGATGGAGTCATTCTAACGCACCACGTTGTATCATTACAGATGGAGTCATTCTAACGCACCACGTTGTCATGAACTATCATTACAGATGGAGTCATTCTAACGCACCACGTTGTCATGAACTATCATTACAGATGGAGTCATTCTAACGCACCACGTTGTCATGAACTATCATTACAGATGGAGTCATTCTAACGCACCACGTTGTCATGAACTATCATTACAGATGGAGTCATTCTAACGCACCACGTTGTATCATTACAGATGGAGTCATTCTAACGCACCACCACGTTGTATCATTACAGATGGAGTCATTCTAAACGCACCACGTTGTATCATTACAGATGGAGTCATTCTAACGCACCACGTTGTATCATTTACAGATGGAGTCATTCTAAACGCACCACGTTGTATCATTACAGATGGAGTCATTCTAACGCACCACGTTGTATCATTTACAGATGGAGTCATTCTAACGCACCACGTTGTATCATTACAGATGGAGTCATTCTAACGCACCACCACGTTGTATCATTACAGATGGAGTCATTCTAACGCACCACGTTGTATCATTACAGATGGAGTCATTCTAACGCACACGTTGTCATGAACTATCATTACAGATGGAGTCATTCTAACGCACCCACGTTGTATCATTACAGATGGAGTCATTCTAACGCACCACAGATGGAGTCATTCTAACGCACCACCTTGTATCATTACAGATGGAGTCATTCTAACGCACCACGTTGTATCATTACAGATGGAGTCATTCTAACGCACCACGTTGTATCATTACAGATGGAGTCATTCTAACGCACCACGTTGTATCATTACAGATGGAGTCATTCTAACGCACCACGTTGTCATGAACTATCATTACAGATGGAGTCATTCTAACGCACCACGTTGTATCATTACAGATGGAGTCATTCTAACGCACCACGTTGTATCATTACAGATGGAGTCATTCTAACGCACCACGTTGTATCATTACAGATGGAGTCATTCTAACGCACCACGTTGTATCATTACAGATGGAGTCATTCTAACGCACCACGTTGTATCATTACAGATGGAGTCATTCTAACGCACCACGTTGTATCATTACAGATGGAGTCATTCTAACGCACCACGTTGTATCATTACAGATGGAGTCATTCTAACGCACCACGTTGTCATGAACTATCATTACAGATGGAGTCATTCTAACGCACCAACGTTGTATCATTACAGATGGAGTCATTCTAACGCACCACGTTGTATGAACATTACAGATGGAGTCATTCTAACGCACCACGTTGTATCATTACAGATGGAGTCATTCTAACGCACCACGTTGTATCATTACAGATGGAGTCATTCTAACGCACCACGTTGTCATGAACTATCATTACAGATGGAGTCATTCTAACGCACCACCTTGTATCATTACAGATGGAGTCATTCTAACGCACCACGTTGTATCATTACAGATGGAGTCATTCTAACGCACCACGTTGTATCATTACAGATGGAGTCATTCTAACGCACCACGTTGTATATCATTACAGATGGAGTCATTCTAACGCACCACGTTGTCATGAACTATCATTACAGATGGAGTCATTCTAACGCACCCACGTTGTATCATTACAGATGGAGTCATTCTAACGCAACCACGTTGTCATGAACTATCATTACAGATGGAGTCATTCTAACGCACCACGTTGTATCATTACAGATGGAGTCATTCTAACGCAACCACGTTTGTATCATTACAGATGGAGTCATTCTAACGCACCACGTTGTATCATTACAGATGGAGTCATTCTAACGCACCACGTTGTATCATTACAGATGGAGTCATTCTAACGCACCCACGTTGTCATGAACTATCATTACAGATGGAGTCATTCTAACGCACCACGTTGTATCATTACAGATGGAGTCATTCTAAACGCACCACGTTGTATGAACTTCATTACAGATGGAGTCATTCTAACGCACCACGTTGTATCATTACAGATGGAGTCATTCTAACGCAACCACGTTGTATCATTACAGATGGAGTCCCCATTCTAACGCACCAACCACGTTGTATCATTACAGATGGAGTCATTCTAACGCACCACGTTGTGTATCATTACAGATGGAGTCATTCTAACGCACCACGTTGTATCATTACAGATGGAGTCATTCTAACACCATGTATCATTACAGATGGAGTCATTCTAACGCACCACCTTTGTCATTGTATCATTACAGATGGAGTCATTCTAAACGCACCACGTTGTATCATTACAGATGGAGATTCACGTTGTATCATTACAGATGCATTCTAACGCACCACGTTGTATCATTACAGATGGAGTCATTCTAACGCACCACGTTGTATCATTACAGATGGAGTCATTCTAACGCACCACGTTGTATCATTACAGAATGGAGTCATTCTAAACGCACCACGTTGTATCATTACAGATGGAGTCATTCTAACGCACCACCTTGTATCATTACAGATGGAGTCATTCTAACGCACGCACACGTTGTATCATTACAGATGGAGTCATTCTAACGCACCACCTTGTATCATTACAGATGGAGTCATTCTAACGCAAACCCACCTTGTATCATTACAGATGGAGTCATTCATTCTAAACGCACCAACCATTGTATCATTACAGATGGAGTCATTCTAACGCACCACCTTGTATCATTACAGATGGAGTCATTCTAACGCACCACGTTGTATCATTACAGATGGAGTCATTCTAATCATTACAGATGGGAGTCATTCTACGCACCACGTTGTATCATTACAGATGGAGTCATTCTAACGCAAACACCACCTTGTATCATTTACAGATGGAGTCATTCTAAACGCACCACGTTGTATCATTACAGATGGAGTCATTCTAACGCTAACGCACCACGTTGTCATGAACTATCATTACAGATGGAGTCATTCTAACGCACCACGTTGTATCATTACAGATGGAGTCATTCTAACGCACCACGTTGTCATGAACTATCATTACAGATGGAGTCATTCTAACGCACCACGTTGTATCATTACAGATGGGAGTCATTCTAACGCACCACCTTGTATCATTACAGATGGAGTCATTTCTAACGCACCACCTTGTATCATTACAGATGGAGTCATTTCTAAACGCACCACCTTGTATCATTACAGATGGAGTCATTCTAACGCACCACGTTGTCCATGAACTATCATTACAGATGGAGTCATTCTAACGCACCCACGTTGTATCATTACAGATGGAGTCATTCTAACGCACCACGTTTGTATCATTACAGATGGAGTCATTCTAACGCACCCACGTTGTATCATTACAGATGGAGTCATTCTAACGCACCACGTTGTATCATTACAGATGGCGTCGTCGTACTATATGGCGTAAGACAACGGGTGCACAGTACAGTTTCGTATGTAGGGTAATAGTGTTTAAGGTTTCGTATGTAGGGTAATAGTGTTTAGGTTTCGTATGTAGGGTAATAGTGTTTAAGGTTTCGTATGTAGGGTAATAGTGTTTAAGGTTTCGTATGTAGGGTAATAGTGTTTAAGGTTTCGTATGTAGGGTAATAGTGTTTAAGGTTTCGTATGTAGGGTAATAGTGTTTAAGGTTTAGTATGTAGGTAATAGTGTTTAAGGTTTCGTATGTAGGGTAATAGTGTTTAAAGGTTTCGTATGTAGGGTAATAGTGTTTAAGGTTTCGTATGTAGGGTAATAGTGTTTTAAGGTTTCGTATGTAGGGTAATAGTGTTTAAAGGTTTCGTATGTAGGGTAATAGTGTTTTAAGGTTTCGTATGTAGGGTAATAGTGTTTAAGGTTTCGTATGTAGGGTGTAGTGTTTAAGGTTTCGTATGTAGGGTGTAGTGTTTAAGGTTTCGTATGTAGGGTAATAGTGTTTAAGGTTTCGTATGTAGGGTAATAGTGTTTAAGGTTTCGTATGTAGGGTAATAGTGTTTAAGGTTTCGTATGTAGGGTAATAGTGTTTAAGGTTTCGTATGTAGGATAATAGTGTTTAAGGTTTCGTATGTAGGGTGTAGTGTTTAAGGTTTTGTATGTAGGGTGTAGTGTTTAAGGTTTCGTATGTAGGGTAATAGTGGTTTAGGGTAAGGTTTCGTATGTAGGGTAATAGTGTTTAAGGTTTCGTATGTAGGGTAATAGTGTTTAAGGGTTTCGTATTTCAGTAGGGTAATAGTGTTTTTAAGGTTTCGTATGTAGGGTGTAGTGTTTAAAGGTTTCGTATGTAGGGTGTAGTGTTTAAGGTTTCGTATGTAGGGTAATAGTGTTTAAGGTTTCGTATGTAGGGTAATAGTGTTT